>LPNX010901601.1:2620-74778 GCA_001517045.1 Pseudotsuga menziesii | reverse complement strand
AAAGTTATAATACAAAAATATAAGGCCTAGATCTATGGCCTGTCAATGTACATGTATCAAAAACATATTTGATGTACATATGCAAACAAAAGTACATCTGTCTTGGACTGGGCCCCTATACTCTAACTCTGGATTGTACATAAAAATACATATTTGTCCTGGACTAACACATCAAAATTCTAACTTGCTCTTGTTTTTCCCAGACCCTGATGCTCTTCGGCTTTGTCTACGACCACTATGCATCTCTGGCGACTGCAAATCAATGACAATATTTCTTGATTAGGTAACTAAACTAGTACTGTCCATCAATAACAAAGTTTGAAAATTTAAAATATGACTCAATTGTAAATAAAACAAAGACTCACTGCATCCGTCGGGGGTATAGGTGCCTATGGTGTCGAGGGTGTAGGTGCCTCTGCTATGCTCGTCCTTGCAGCAAGCCTCATTGCCATGCTTCTCTGCGAATAAAAAAAATATCTCAATTATCTCAAGAATTATCAACATTTACATGAATGAGAAAGTAGTAATCAATTACGTAAAAAATGAACATCTCACCGAAAAAACCATTTCTAGGAGATGAGGTTGGTGCTCTTCAGTAGTAAGAGGAGCCGTAGGTTGAACATCAACCTCAGTTGCGTGCACTAATGGACCAGGGTGTGGCTACATTCACCAAATGTTTAAATAGTTAGGCATCGTGCATGTCCAGAAACAATACAAATGAAATGTACAATTACAAATATTCAAGTAGATGTACCTCACTATGACTTATCCCTATTGTAGATGCGGCATTGACAGCGGCATCAACAATCCCACTAAGGTCTGGCACGGATGAATCTACATCTTGATGCTTTAAACATGCAAAAATAACATTAATAAAAACCACTTGTGAAGTGAATACATAGCTAACCAACAACTACCATTGGAAGTGTGTACATTACCGTGGGATTAGTAGGTTGATCCTCATGCACACCCGCTCTGTTCAAGGAAGAGGGACCTCGTCTGGTGTAAACAACCCCCTTATCTATGTTTGGACTATAGGGAGATCCAAACCAAAGAGGCGGTGCAGGGATCTGCGATGACGTTTGCATTCATAAAGTGTTACCATAGTTAGACATGGGTTTGAATGGATGGAATAATATGTACTAAAAAAATAACATGTTGTAATATACTTACCCCTTCCTGGGACATATCTCCACCATGGGAGTGATCGCTTCCATCAATATCTTGCCCCTCTTCAGATGCCTCTAGCATTTGCAAGTTTAGAAATTATATTTACATTAGCGATCTATAAAGGAGTGTATAGTAAGAAATTTAAATAATTCGAACAAGATTCAATCATAACCCATGTACTTACATTCTTCAAGTAGTCATAAATTCCACCTTGGACTATGTCGTTGATATCAATGTCTCCAGCATCACGTCCTAAGTGGGGTTCCTGCAACTTAAAAAATTGTAAATATTAGACATTTTAATAAATTAATCAAGACTAACACATGCATTAACAAAATTATATGTAATAACAAAATGACAAGTGGTTAAATATTACCTCAATTGTGGTTCTTTGGGCCTCGGGTACAACCGCACTGGGTGCAGTACCACCCCCGTGAGAGGCATCAATCTCCTGCAAGAGTAAATATTACATATATATTACGATTCTTTTAATATGTTAGATATAGTATGGAACAATTAAAAATTGAACAATAATAGAGTTTTAAAACAATTTCCTTACCTGATCACTAGTCATCGTAGTGGTACCATGTCTTGGTCCAGGACCATAACAGAGTCCCCCACACGATGTGCAGACGTGTGGCTCACTCTGAGGCACATGGGATGTCAGTCTATCCCCACCAACAGATGTCCCTCCACCACCAGAAGCTGGTGGTTGTACACTAGCTAAGGAAGAGGGCGCTCTCTGGTCAATATTGGTCATGTGCCGAGAGACCATCTCAGCTAGAGTAAAAAATGCATCCTATGTCTGGGAAACCATGTCTTGTGCAAGAGGGGTGTCTACCCTCGGTAGCTGGGCACGGGGTGCAGGTCTATTTGGATTGGTATCTCTATGCCTAGCATGGGGTTGGTGTTGGGGCATTCCCCTACCAACTCCCTAGAAGCCCAACATGTCAAAATAGTTGACATGTTTCCCCATTACAAACTCTGCATACAATTTTCGGAGGAAGTACATCGGTACTTCCCTATTGTTATGAGGGGGAATGTAAAAAACCATGTACCACCTATCCATCCAATTATCTGTGATGGGTGGAAAAGTGCACCACTCAATAGAAATATGTGGCCTGCTGATTTCTGGAATGTCATCCATCCTAGGCAGTCTAAACAATGAATAGATGGCTTGTTTTGTTATTTTCATCTTTTTTACCTCATTGTAACTCAACCCATCAGCATATTGTTGCCTTTTCCTCTCCCTGTAATATGCGATGCTATACAACACATCATTCGATCTTGCGATCATATCAACAATAGAAAACAATGAATCTGACAAGGAGAGACGGAGCTCATCTCCACCCCTCCAAGCCAAACCAATCTTTCTCAAATGGCCAATAAACCTCAGTATCTCCGCATTGTTATGATCCATAGTAGCCACTGCAATCATAAATACAAATAAAATATCATTATAAATATAAACACATGATATAATGACATATCTAAGAACTAAAAACTGTATAACTATTGACATATAAACTAAATCTATCATGTAAATTTAAAAATTGATCTTGAATTTTATAGTAAAGAATAAACATTTAACATTTTTTCATTTCGTAGTTATGTCCTAAATTCAAGTATTAATTCTAATTTTTAAGTACATGCATGTATAGATAAAGTGTCTTGAGTGCATATGTTGATTGCGAAGCTCCTCTAGCTTATTTTAAGGCTTGGATTATGAAGTTTCGTCGAAATTGTGAGGTGCTGATTATTGCCTTTGCAGGACTAGCTCCCAGATTGCGGGTAGAGGCAACAACTAGACCCTAGAATAGGCGGCATAATGTGCTGTTGATGAATAAAATCCCAGTATAGGAAACGATTTTGTTAGATATGTAATTATTTGTTGTAGTGTGATGTTTTTTGGACTCCAAAGGCTATTTAGCAGAAACTTTATGTATTTTATGGTTGCAAGGGTTCCACTAGATTAAATATCATTTATGATCTAGTATGTGATTGGCATGTTTAATCAAATAAATCAACCTACCTATGTATCTTCACGTTCATAGAGTCTATTGTTGAACTTTGTTGTCTTGACCTTAACCAAAAGGTACCCTTCGTTCAAGACGAAATATTTGTTAAAAGCATGGAAGCTTCTATACCTTATTTTAACACTTAGATTGGGAAGTTTCATCAAAACTATAAGGTGTTTATTGATGTTCTTGGAAGAGCAACTTCGAGAAGTTTCATCAAAATTATAAGGTGTTTATTTGTGGATTTTGGTATGGATTCACAAAGATCCTTGTGAATATGCATATGGAAATAGTGATTTAGTGAACTTTATTACGATCAGAATGACACTTATTCTTAATATAGATACCATTAGAGAGAATATCATTTGGATTAGGATGTTAGTTTTACTATCTTTAATTAAAGGGGGTTATTGTTCAATAATAATTTTAGTTAATTGAATTTGGAAACTAATATTTAAATGAAAAGGGCTGTAGTTAGGGATAATTAATGAGATTGGTAGTTATTTCATGTTTTAATTATTGTTAATGAGGGGAATTGTAATATGGATGAGACTAGTAGTTAGTCTCTATTCTAGTTATGGATCACGTTGTTAGAGTGTTAGTTTATTCATAAGATATTTATTGTTAATGAGAGCGGCTATTGTTGAATGAAGTTGGCAATCAATTTCTAAGACATTTATTAATAATGAAGATTATTATCATTTTGATGAGGGTGATATTCAATGGCTATGGTAGCTATTGTTAATGAGGGTGACTATATTTCTATGAGGAAGGCAAAGTAATTCCTTTAGATGAGGCCACTTGTCAATTCCTACATCAATAATGGTTATCATAGATACAATGGGATGGTTTGGATCATATCACAACCAACTATATAAAATACAGAACTTAAACACTCAACATTAGAGTGTACAAAATGTAAAAAAAAATAAAACATGACAAGGAAAAAATGCCAATATATTCATTTGTTTTTTGAGTTAATTGGGGTTTTGTTTTCCATTGGGCATGGCAATTTTGGGTATGAATTTTGTTAAATAATCAAAATTATTTAATTTTTATCATTAAATTGGGGAATTGGTTTCAATTGGCCAATTACATTGGGGTTCTTGTTTCCATTGGCCAATTCCATTGGGTTTTTGTTTCAATTGGCCAATTCCATTGGGTTTTTGTTTAAATTGGCCATAATTTAATTTAATATGGTTTAATTTTTCAATCTAGGGAAAATAAATTGATGAAGAAAAAGAAAAAAGCATGAAAAGAAATGAGGAAAATACCTCACAAAGGGGAGGTTTATCCAAAGGTGGATATGGAGGGCTTTGGCACACCCAAAATCACATTTGCACAGTCGAGATTTGCTCCTTGTTGGTCCAATAACTGCGCGGTGAGGAGAAAAAGACGACCTTGGCCAATTTTAAAAAAAAAATAGTCTTTCCAAATCGCGCCTCCGTTTTAGTGAACGAAATCATGCACGCGATTTTGTTCACTAAAACGGAGGCGCGATTTGTCTTACTATCCTAGTTGGCATGCCTATTGCCAGCCTTGGGACTAGGCTTGGTAGGTTCGGGATTGCTTGGGATGATTTCCTTTTTTTGGATTAAGAGTGATTGACTTCACTCCACCATTGCATATAAAAGGTCCCTCAACTTCTTGCACACACCCTTTTCATTCAACATATGGGTTAAAGGATAAATGACGAAGGCCATGAGATGATGGGTGGTTTTCATATATTTAAGGATGATATCATTAAAAGGGGTGGAAATCTATTTCCACCGACATCTATGTTTCATGCATAAACTTTGGGATTGCAAGAGCTAGATGAAATTGCTTAACATTTTTTTAGGGTTGTCACAAATTTTCATTGTTCAAAGTTTGTCTAAAAAAATAAAAAATGATCATAGCTAAATTACATTGTAGAGAAATATAAGTACACCAAGTCGAATCAATCAGAAAATTGATATGAAAAAATTAATTGAAGATCGAGGCATGAAGTGATATCCTCCACTAACTTTAGATTACATTACAGAAGACTGTTATAATGAAAGTCATGAACATGAATCTAATTTATGATCCAAACAAGATCAAAATGAAATTATCCCTCACATTATTTATATGCGTATTAAAGAAAATTAATATTTACGATGAATTCAATTTATTGTTTTTCCGTTCTTGATGCAGGGTTCCCAACAGTGACCAAGTCATGCGGGGGTGGATTGGGACATTACCTTAGTTGATTGGATGAGCACGACACCACTGGAAATCTCTATGGATATGATGAAACAATGGGTCCATGAAGGAATGCAAGCTAGAGGTGGAGAATAATTAGTTGGAATGGCAATAAGAATAAAACTGATAGGTGAGTTCAGAGAGGAATGTGGCTTAGTCTAGTTGTTATCATGGAGATTTTATGCAAGGTTTTGTGGGTGAAATAATGAATGTGGGTGTCTATTCCGTGAGAATCAACTTTCAGAATCCGTATTTCAAACACTTTCGGCCGAACTATTTTTTTTCTTCGTCCGAATGTTAGAGTTAACGAAGAACCTCGTTATTTGGGATTTGTAAGGACAACTAGAAAAATAATGTCTGACAGATATTTTTTCGATCGAACGTTTGTTTGGGGCTGAAATTTTTTTTGATCGAACAAAATTTTGGTCGAAAAAATGCTATATATGTATTAACTGAACGCAACTGTTTATCATTTGGCATTTTCCTATTTTCCCTGCATCCAGACCTTCCTGTTTACTGAGACTCCCTTCATCTGGACTCTGTGCTTGCTAAGAATCCCTGTGTTTGGACTCTTCCGTCTACCGAGACTTTGCGTCTAGTGTTTGTCTTTTGGCCTATCCTGTCCATCTTTCGATCTGTCCTATCCTATCCATCTTTCGACCTTTCCTGAGTGAGTGAGTGAGCAACTATCCATATTTTGACCTGTCCGGAGTGTGTGCTAGAGGTTTTGTGGTCGTGTTTGGTTTCACGATGGTGCTGGAGGCTTTGTGGGTTGTGTGTCCCTCTTTTGACCTATCCTGAGTGAGTGAGTGAGTGAATGTTCATCTTTCGACCTATCCTGAGTGTGTGCTAGAGGGTTTTTGGTCGTGTTTGGTTTCATGATGGTGCTGGAGGCTTTGTGGTGGTGGTGGTGCTGGATGCTTCATGGTAGTGGTGCTGTGAGTCCGTCTTGGTGTTGGAGGCTTCGCGGTGGTGGAGCATCTCGATCTTTCTCTCTCACACGGTGATTGAGGTAAGTAACGTCTGTGTCCTGTCTCTTTCTAGATATATGTATTAAAAATGAAAATCATAAATTTGTTTTGTCAGCCTCGAGCCAACAGAGCTACTTCTAGTAGCTAGATAATGACATAATGACTAGTAATTTGTGCTTGGCCTTGCGTTCAATGCAATTTCCACATTAATTCTTTGATTCTATTAATTTTGGTTTCTTTGTGACTAGAACCATCATTTCAATGAAGTAGAACTCATATACATAAAAACAGAGCCATTAAATTTCAAAGTTTCATCCAAAATCCAAAATTAGGGTGAGATTAGTTACTCCGAGTTCTTAAAATTTCCTCTAGATTTAATGCTCCAAATAAAACAATTGACATCAATCATTACTTGTAAACAGAAATAAAAATACATAAGTAACTCTTACCACCCATTTTGTATGGGTGTCCACTAAGACATATGGTTTGGAAAAAACCATACATGATCGACAAGTAATTATGTCAATATGGTCATATACCAAATCTAAGGAAAGTAATGGAACCCTATAGTCACCTACAACAACATCAAATCATTTTTGGGCATGTAAGCTAAGATATTAGATTTAGGTGAAAAATCCAAGCAGTCTGTGCATGCAGCAAGAACAGAGTAGAAAAAGAAACAAATAAATAATATTATTGAAGAAAAAGAGAAATTGATGCTACATCCCTATATAAATAATGCACTATATTATAGGTTATGTAAAATCAATGAACAAGTTGTCATGTGACAAAACAAAATAAATGATAAGTTGGTATGAGTTGTGTATTTATGGATATTTTACAGTCCTATACAAGAACAATTATTGAACTCAAATCTCAACATTATGGGCAGGTAGATGAGATAGGAAAATTCTAAGCTTCATAACCGCAACCTACATATGAGTCAACTAGCAACTCTTGGAATCATCATAATAAAGTAGGGGCACTGTGATAGAAGTAGACATGTGTAGCAGGTTGGTCAGGTGCATGTTCATAGGAGTTACATTTACATTCATTCGAAAATGTAATATGAAATATATGCATTGGAAAATTTAATGTGATGTAATAGCATTGTTAGAACAGACTGATTTTAGTGATATCCCATTTTGTACGATATCAATTTTGGATTTTTTTTAATTTCAGGAATATTTAAAATATATAACTCTATTCTATTTATGAAATGGTTTTGTTATTGTAACTAAAGCGCTCCATTACAATTTACAGAGGGATTTAGATACTCAGTTCAGGACTATGTTTTTTTCTGAATATTTCTCTTTTGGTTAAGCATATGAGTTTTAATTAATTACAAATTGAGAATGATTAATTATAAATAACCATTGATTAAGATATAAGGTTGTTAAAAATGGTTATTATAAGGAGTGATCATTCTCAAAAATATTTGAAGGGTATTTAAAAAATTAACACTTCTAATAAAATTTTAATATAATTATTACAATTTGTGCAATTTTATTTTAACACTTTTGGGACATGCTAAGAGGGATTTGAATGGTTGTGACATGTTCAATTTTGATCACTGATCCCATGACAACCATGTTCTAAAAAATAAATTATATTGAACTTAGGTTTTCCCCACTATTTGTTTTTTTTTTTTAATAAAAAGGTAGACACGATGTGCTTGCTTCTAGTTCAAAAGACAATTTTTATTTTATTTTGTAAACAAATTTAGTGAAATTTGATTGGATGGGTGATACACCAAGCTTTGGGTTAGAAACCTTTGTTCCAGAGAGTTCAAAGAAATTGGTTACTTCACATAGTGAGGAAATTGATTTATCATAGATTGAAATGCTAATAAATGAATATGGATAGACATTAAAAAAAATCTGGTAGAAAAATTCAACAAAAGAGATTAATCAAGATGGAATTAATGCACTAGAATCGACCAACTCAGGACAATAGTCTAATGCGTTATTGGGATCCACACCAAATAGAATGTCAACTTGAACGATGCTCATAATCCTTTTATTATTCCTCACACAATATCAATCCTTGGAACAATGGTAGACAAACAACTTACTCTTAATTAAAATGCTTGATATTACCATAGTTATGCTCATATTGACAATTTATATATATATTTTTAAATTTATTAATGGAATATTGATGTCAAATTGAATCCTAGTAAGATATTAATAAATCGTGTAGGAATTATATCGAGTAAAGAAGAATTGTCTTCATCCAATGATTGTAAAGTCCTAGTTATGTTAGACATCAAATTAAGGGATACCACATTGTTAAAGCAATCATTATAGATGCATTCAACTAAGACATTAATCAACCATGTAGGGTAAAGGGGGTTTGTGTTCAACGAACAATGATTAAGTTTTATACAATACATTAAGGACTACCACTTCTCTTGAAGTTACAATCATAGGTTGAATCCTTAAATGACAAAACTAGTACTATATTTCATGCATCTTTAATTTATTATGTGTAACTAGAACTAGTTTCATGGGATTTCAACAAAAGAAAGATATCATCGTTGGATTTTTAATTGTTTATTGTATTCATTAGGTGGTTGAAATGATATATATGGCTTAGATTTAGTTGTAATCATGTTCTAAAATGCTCCTCCTTTCCTTTCACCCCTTTCACGGTGATTCTTCCAACATGTAGTTGGTTGGAAATTTGAAACTACTATCTCACCACACCAAAGATGCAATTTCATTACTTAATAAATGTGATCAAATGGGTTTCAAGGTATTTGAATACATCTTGATTATAAAAAATGCAATTCCAGCAAAAAATTCCAAATCTGTGTTTTGCCAAACTTTAATAAGGGTGGAAACATCCTTCATTAATATAAATTTGGAGTGCAACTACTGCATTTTTGCTTTTATTATTTATTAATTTGAACATTCTTGTGTAAGCATTTAGTGGTTATTCATTGTGCCTATAAAACAACAGTATAATACGAGAGTTTCTAATACTAGCGATGTACTTGCTTAGAACATTCTACATTTATTCTCCTATATTGTTTTCACATTGTGAACTTTATTTGAAAAATACATTTTTGATACACTTCCCTATTAGAGTCCCCCTATGTATCCATTCCATAGCAACATGACAAAGGAACAGCTTGAGGAAAAATTCCTACCCTCTGTACCATTCTCTTCCCCTAGTCCATGTTTGATTTTGTAGCATTACTAGAGAGGGAGATGCCCGTCGTCCAATTTATATCATATCAATGGCATGTACACTCCAAGATGATACTAAAGGAGGTGTTGAGGTAGATTTCCCATGTTCTCTAATCCCCTCCCTTTCAATGGCATTTATAAATGGGATGAGAAGGTTAAAGTGACAGTGGTTGGTCCATGGAGCATTTAGGGGCCCACTCAATTCATTTAATAAATAATAATAATAATATATGAAATTTTAACATCTCATGTTTTTGTAGCATTATTGAACTTGAAGCAATAGCTTGAAGAGGAAACACCGAAGTAACATAATTTCATTGATAAATATATTCAATTGTTTTTTTCCTATCCTCAAACACTTTCTATGGGCTAAATTACATTAGTTCATCGATGCTTGTTTTGATGTTTATAAGAAATATATAGTAAAGATGGTTCGAGACGAGGTGGTCACACATTCTTTGAGTCGAAGATGTACACAGACATCTGAGACAATGACGCATAACACCACATCTACATCTAATGAAGTACCTTCAAAAGGTACTTCAATAAATGGTTTGCATCATCTAGAAATTCTAGCGTATTATATAGAGACATAGTTGGTATGTGTTTGAAATTTATGCACACGCAAAATTTATGAGTATGCATGCATATTTATGTTTGCATCATCTAGAAATTCTAGCTTATTATATAGAGACATAGTTGGTATGTGTTTGAAATTTATGCACATGCAAAATTTATGAGTATGCATGCATATTTATATTTGTTTTAAGTCTTGTTCATTGATTTTACTAAGTTTCATTAGCATTTTTAATAACTCTCACCATTTTGGAAATTGTAATGTAATTGCAGCCTGCTCAGCCTGCTGTGACTGCGTTCCACAGCTCCACGCAGTCGTTCAACCATTGTAAGGTTCTGGGCTTCCAGTAACGGAGAGATAGGAGAATCTCTGTGTATGAGATCTACCCTTATGAGCGGTATTCGTGAACGGATCAGCAGCAGGTGTCTTCGATTCGGTCTTTTCTTCGCTGGTGCGCATGAAGCTCCATGAAATGACAAGGAATACGAAGCAACGACTGCAATGATTATCATAAAACCCGAAATACCGTGTCTCGCCATGGTAGAGCAATCCATATGGTACTGAATGCAGAATATCTATTGGAGTTATATAGAAAGACAGTGGGAAAAGGTAATTTAAAAAAAAAATTGCTTGTAACATGCATATCTCGTAACCTGCATGCATATCCAATAACTGGAAGTTTAGTTTTACATGTAACATGAGATATATCTTTATGTAATTCTTGTATAAATGTAATATATATTCATACCATGTTTAATATTATATATAGATATTAGGTTTAATGATGTGAAGACATCATAAAGATACACTTTCCTGTCATATATATATATTCTTATGTTTTATTTATGACATATTTCTTCCACCAGAGGTTTAGACTTAATTAAGAATAATTTATAATTTTTTAAAATTGTATTATGTATATTTTATATTTTTATTATTAGGACAACCACTTAACTCATGGTGATGAACAACTTAACTCATGGTCGTAAACAGGTCACAAGTTATTTGTTACTTCTTCTCCATGCTTAGTTGTAATCCCCTTTTGTCTATGTCTCAACTACTTGTTACATTCTTTAGGTAAATGGATTGTGTATGCCTCAACTACTTGTTAAATTCTTTAGTTAAATGGGTTGTCTCTCATTACATATTATCCATGGAAGAGTTAAGAGTTATCTATGCATAAGCTACCAATTATTTTTTATATTTCTTTTTTCTTATAATTGTTTATTTAAAATTTTGAACTACACCCATAAAATCAATTTAAATAGTTCACTTGTCCCATCCTTCTTCAATCTAGGAAAATCATAGATGGCAATCCACCCCAAATTCTAACATATAAACACCAATGGTGTAATTATTAAATTTAAGTTTATATAAAATATTTTATTACGATTTAATTAAGTTTTATGAGTTACAAAAAATACATCACATAGCTATATTGCATCCAAATTGTATCATCTCAACAACTCGCTTTATTAGATCCAAATTGTATCATCTCAACAATTTTCCTTATTAGATCCAAATTGTATAACCAACAACTTTTCATTAAATAAAAATGATTATATTATCTTTTTAAAATTAATAATTTGTTTATAATTTTGTTTTTAAATTTATGCCATTTTATTCAAACTATACTCTCATTTTTGTTATTCATAATAACAATCATATGTGTGTGTTGGGGATGTTATTTATATATATTTTAAATATAATCAAGACATTAAGATGTTATGACTTATTATTTAGTGGTCCTTAAGTCAATCTAGACTTGCTTCCTAATCTCCAAGGAAAGGAAGGGACACCTTTGGGGAATTGAGATCTTGATTGAAATTTGAAATAAAAAATGATCAAAAATAGTTTTTGATGTGAGTGGGATTATAAAATCCTTAAACATTCAGTGTTGAATCCTACATCATCAAGGTACTCAATTGAGGAGGTGCCCATATCTAATTAAATGTATTCTTTTATACTTATTGATGGCACTTCAAGAAGTTGGCAATAGGCTATATATGTGTCCAAGTGTATAGACCACAAGAAGCCCACTCAAAAGCATGTATTCAGGAAACCCATGTATTGATTTTAGGAAACTCGTAGGGACCATGCAAGACTTGTTTTTTTTAAAGAATACCCAATGGTTCAAATGGCTTAGAGGGCTTGTAGAATGTTTTAATAAACCATAGGGACCAATCAATCCTTTTTAAAGAGAATACTCAATGGTTTAGTTGGCTTGTAGCATGTTTTAAGAAACACATGGGGATCGAGAAAACTTGTTTTTTAAGGAGAATACTCAATGGTTCACATGGTTCAGATGGCTTGTAGCATGGTTCATAGGGCTTCTGGCATGTTTTAGATGGTGGGCCTAATAATGCTCTAACACTATGTGCTATGTAATTTTTCCTTCTTGAATTATTTTTTGTTGAAACATCTAGTGACATTGGATTGTGATATTAAGGCATTGTAATATTAATAAATATTTTATAGAGAGATAAATAAAGAGAGCTATTATAATTGGAAATCCATGCCATATTGCACAATATCGAGGTTTTTTCATTCAACACATGGGTTAAATGATAAATGACGAAGGCCATGAGATGATGGGTGGTTTTTGACCGAACAAAATTTCGGTAGAAAAAATGCTATATATGTATTAACTGAACGCAACTGTTTATCATTTTGTCTTTTCCTATTTTCCCTGCATCTGGACCTTCCTGTTTACTGAGACTCCCTACGTCTGGACTCCGCGCCTGCTAAGACTCCCTGCATATGGACTCCTCTGTCTATTGAGACTTTGCGTCTAGTGTATGTTTTTTGACCTATCCTATCCATCTTTCGGTCTATCCTATTTTGTCCTTCTTTCGACCTGTCCCGAGTGAGTGAGTGAGTGACTGTCATGTGTTGTGTGTCCCTCTTTCGACTTGTCCTGAGTGAGTGAGTGAGCAACTGTCCATCTTTTGACCTATCCTGAGTGTGTCGAAAATATCAATCCTTGGAACAATGGTAGACAAAAAACGTATCTGTTAATTAAACTTCTTTATATTACCATAGTTATGCTTGTATTGAAAATTTATATATTTTTTTAAATTTATTAATGGAATATTGATGTCAAATTGAATCCTAGTAAGATATTAATAAATCGTGTAGGAATTATATCGAGTAAAGGAGAATTGTCTTCATCCAATGATTGTAAATTCCTAGTTATGTTAGACATCAAATTAAGGGATACCACATTGTTAAAGTAATCATTATAGATGCATTCAACTAAGACATTAATCAACCATGCAGGGTAAAGGGGGTTTGTGTTCAACAAACAATGATTAAGTTTTATACAATACATTAAGGACTACCACTTCTCTTGAAGTTACAATCATAGGTTGAATCCTTAAATGACAAAACTAGTACTATATTTCATGCATCTTTAATTTATTATGTGTAACTAGAACTAGTTTCATGGGATTTCAACAAAAGAAATTTATCATCGTTGGATTTTTAATTGTTAATTGCATTCATTAGGTGGTTGAAATGATATATATGGCTCCGATTTAGTTGTAATCATGTTCTAAAATGCTCGTGCTTTCCTTTTACCCCTTTCACGGTGATTCTTCCAAGATGTAGTTGGTTGGAAATTTGAAACTGCTATCTCACCACATCAAAGATGCAATTTCATTAATTAATAAATGTGATCAAATGGGTTTTAAGGTATTTGAATACATATTGATTATAAAAAATGCAATTCCAACAAAAAAATCCAAATCTTTGTTTTGGCAAACTTTAATAAGGGTGGAAACATCCTTCATGAATATAAATTTCTAGTGCAACTACTGCATTTTTTCTTTTATTATTTATTAATTTGAACATTATTGTGTAAGCATTTAGTGGTTATTCATTGTGCCTATAAAACAACAGTATAATATGAGAGTTTCTAATACTTTCAATGTACTTGCTTAGAACATTGTACATTTATTCTCCTATATTGTTTTCACATTGTGAACTTTATTTGAAAAATAAGTTTTTGATACACTTCCCTATTAGAGTCCCCCTATGTGTCCATTCCATTGCAACATGACAAAGGAACAAGTTGAGGAAAAATTCCTACCCTTTGTACCATTCTCTTCCCCTAGTCCATGTTTGATTTTGTAGCATTGCTAGAGAGGGAGATGCCCATCGTCTAGTTTATATCATTTCAATGGCATGTGCACTCCAAGATGATACTAACGGAGGTGTTGAGGTAGATTTCCCATGTTTCCTAATCCTCTCCCTTTCAATGGCATCTATAAATGGGATGAGAAGGTCAAAGTGATAGTGGTTGGTCCATGGAGCATTGAGGGGCCCACTCAATTCATTTAATATATAATAATAATACTATATGAAATTTTAACATCTCATGTTTTTGAAGCATTATTGAATTTGAATCAATAGCTTGAAGAGAAAACACCGAAGTAACATAATTTTATTGATAAATATATTCAATTGTTTTTTTCCTATCCTCAAACACTTTCTACGGGCTAAATTACATTAGTTCATTGATGCTTGTTTTGATGTTTATAGGAGATATATAGTAGAGATGGTTCGAGACAAGGTGGTCACTCATTCTTTGAGTCAAAGATGTACACAGACATCTGAGACAATGACGCATAACACTACACCTACATCTACTGAAGTACCTTCAAATGGTTGCTCTCGAAGATGATTTGAATCATTTAGAGATTCTAGCGTATTATATAGAGACACAGTTGGTATGTGTTTGAAATTTATGCACATGCAAAATTTATGAGTATGCATGCATATTTATATTTGTTTTAAGTTTTGTACACTAATTTTACTAAGTTTCATTAGCATTTTTATTTGTAGAGAGACGACATAATAGATTTTCTCGTGAGAGTGGGAAAGCATCTGTGTCAGGTCGTTTGTTTGATTCATGATCTCGTGACCATTTTCGCTTTTCTGGTCGTTATTTTAGAGAACGACCAATGGACCAACCACATTTTATTGGTAATATGTTACTAATTTGCATGTGTATATATATGCTTGTGTCTTTATGTACTAAATTATACATGATCACATGAGCATGTCTATATAGAACATGGACAAATATAGAAACTTGGTCAGAATGATAATATTCACTCTGTATTTCTTTTTGTGCTTCAAATGTGTAATTCTCTACGAAAATCAACCACAGAAAAATAGTCCCCTTTGCAAAAACATATCGTGATTGTTTGAATTGTATGTCTTGCCAGCATGTTCTATGCGAATGTTTGATGTATTTATAAATTCTTTTTTCAAACTTCTTCAAAAACTCTGTAACACTGATTTTATCTTCTTGTAAATCTATCCTTTTCGAAAGAGCGTTTGAAGAAATTGTAGAATTGTGGGAATAAGTGACATATTCATATCTCTTCCAATCAACTATTATATTTGATAATCACTGATCATTAATATCAATAGGATATTTATGGTGGAATAAAGCTAGATTTCCACAATGATCACATTTATTTTCACTGACACATATTTTGTTGTAATACAATAAAAATGAATAGAAGGATTTCGTGGAAAGACATTATAGAATGGTCTATGCAAATTCTGAAAGATACTTCTCATACTTGATCACAAAAATGGAAGTCTCATCATGAAATCCAAGTTTGTCCGGAGTGAATAATTTGCACCTAGATAAACGATATACACATTAGGGACATTTATGCACCTCGAAGATCCTAAAACATAGAAGAATGTGCAAATTTAAAATAAACCTTATGTGAATTCCATATCTAATAACTATTATAGTAGAATTTGGTATAATTCAAATATAAAAGCACTTACTCACAAAGAATACATCCCCCATTGATGCCCACTACTGTTTTAACCTCCCGTTCACAAAGTCTAGATGACCTTCCCTTTGTTCCAACCTTTTGAAGCCCATTTGCCTATATCTGCCTTAATCATTTCTTTTTGTTGAGGAATTATCCCGACAAGAGGAGGGATCAACTCGACAATAAAGGCGGTACCAATTGTCATCATCGGGAATGCAAGGGATACCTAAGCCTTCTGTCATGGCATGCACAAAAAATTAATGTATATATTTCATTTGGAATTATATTGGGAAATATTTTATAATATAGAAAATAATGCTTACACAAAAAAACATGCTTGGAAAAATCATACGTTGCAGCTAGGGTGTTCTACTTTTATTTATTTGTCCAGATATGATTAGACAAAGTGCTTTAGTATTTCTATAAAATTCATTGTCAAGTCCCAATGCTGTTAATCTATGATATTATATAGGGTTTTACTGAATTGTAACAAGATGGAACAAAGAAATGATTTGAATGACAGTGGAAAGGATGTCAACCAAGAGGACAAAGGAATTTGAATGAAGATTTGAGGATAGAGTGTTATATGATGTTCTGGGAATGGAAGACGCCCATTCTTTTCTTGCTAGGTCCTGGCAATTCAAAATGAAATCTACAAAGCATTGGAAGACCAATACTTTTAGCAATGGATGTACAAAAACAAACACCTCTTAAACCCTAAGGGATGAAACTAAAGAAGTCATGTTCCACGCTAGTTGTTATGTGCTTCAGTCATTAGAGGAAATTTGGGGTCTAAAATGGGCCTTATAAGAAAACGCGGCAACACTAAATTTTCTGAGTTGTAATTCAAGAACCAATAGAATTTCAATAAAATAAGTCAACCATAATGGTTGAATTGACATATTTGTCATAAAATAAAACTACTTTTTTGGTTCGTATTTTTGACATATCTCCTTGTGTTTTTACTCAAATTCTGAGCGGGAGAGCTCGTTGGATGCGGAATTTAATTCTACATCCAACAAGCACCCACACTGCATACTTTTGATGAGCCTCGCTACCCCAAAAGTAAGAAATACCTGAAAAAATGTGATGATGACATCGTCATCATGTTTTTTCAGGTATTTCTTATTTTTGTGGTAGCGGAGTCCATCAAAAGTATGTAGTGTGGGTACTCATTAGACGTGGAATTAAATTCTGCATCTAATGAGCTCTCCCACTCAGAATTTGAGTAAAACCACAGGAAGATATGTCGAAAATACAAACAAAAAAAGTAGCTTTTTTCATTCTTCCTCCAAAATTTATAACTATTATTTTATTATTTTAACTATTATTTTACTATTTTAACTATTATTTTACTATTTTAACTATTATTTTATTATTTTCCTTAGGAGGCCCATTTTAGACCTCAAATTTCCTCTAATGGAGAAATGGATTGAGAAGAGTTGAAGTACAACAACCCATGGATTAGTCTAAATAGATAAAGATAATTGTATAATACATATGAAAATTTGGGGCCCAAGATGTAAACAAAGAGGACAAAGGAATCTGAATGAAGATTTGAGGATAGTGTTATATCATGTTCTGGGAATGGAAGGTGCCCATTCTTTTCTTGCTAGGTCCTGGCAATTCAAAAAGAAATCTACAAAGTACTGGAAGGCCAATAATTTTAGCAGTGGATGTACATAAAAATACACCTCTTAAACCCGAACGGATGAAACCTGAGTTTCCAAGAAACTGAGTATGGGTACGGGTACAAGGACGGGGACGCCACTTTTTGAAAAAGGGTACTTGGGTACGTTGCGGGTACTATATATATATATATATATATATATATAGATAGATAGATAGATATATGTCATAGTCACAACATACATATGTAAATTTATTCATAAATTATGAATCATGATTTATAATTATAAATTCAATGATTATTTGAACAATGAACATTCAAATTGAAAATTTGAAACATCAAGTTTGATAAATTATAGACTTGATAGATATCAATTGGAATACTGGAAGTTACATAAAATTTGACAAATCATTGTACCAGGCAACTGTAACAACCAATCAAACTCAGACACGAAGGTACACTTGAAATCTTATTTTAAACACCTATTTTTAAGTACTACTGTTATAGGCAATAAAAAATTGCAAACTGGCAAATATATTCCTCTCTTGTTGTGAGTGTATTTCTTAGTATTAAATACATAAGAATATTTTTTATGTGGAAATTTGTTAGTCAAATTATGTTCCATGAGTGTTGAGCACAAAACCATAAAAACCTTCATTATAAATCAATGTAAAATCAATCTACCATATTTGGACAATATTTAGTGGAATTTGAACAGTGTTGCAAAGTGTTTGACATAAGTATTGAACTAGAGTCCATATGTAGTTAGCAAAAAAATAGTTCAGATTTGGTGGGGGGTCATTACATTTTCCCCAATGGATTTCATTTTACTGAGCCAACCGTACCATCGGAGTACCCAAACATGGGGTGCGAAGTACCCAAACACGGGGTATGACGTACCATTTTGCCTATATGTACACCTTTTTTTTATAAGGTTAAGACTCAAGTACGTGGACCAAGTATGGGGTATGACAGGAGAGGTACCCTACAAGTACCCAACTACTCGGTACATGTACCATACCCCCGGGTACGGGTACCCTGGCTACAAGAAGTCATGTTCCGTCCTAGTTGTTATGTGCTTCAGTGGGAAATGGGATGAATGGGTAGCAAAGATTGAGGAGAGTTGATGTACAACAGTCCATGGAGTAGTTTAAATAGATAAAGATAATAGTATAATACATCTGAAAAGTTGGAGCAATATCATTTCATCAGAATTGTATGCGAACACTGAAAAACCATGTAGTGCATGCAATTTAATAAAACACATGCTGCATATTGCATAATTACAGGCTTGCTACATCATTCAATCACTGCTTTATTAAATTTCCATTTTCTTATTGAACCTTTCTCTTAACTCATCACTTGATATGCTATTATAGATAAAACTCAAAGCCCCAAGATGTGTATGTCAAAATTGAATCATATATGTTAGTATTTCAAAATAATAATGGATTCACTTCATTTAAGTGTAGTTTCATTTTAATTTTGTAGACAAAATCATTCTTTCCAAGTAACCTAAGCATACCACAGTAAACAAATTGTAAACCATGATGACTGGCAAAAGTTTGGAAATGTCAAGCCCTCTTTTCAAAAGAGAAAATCAGAGAAGGTAAGAGATCAATTTCAGAATAAGAGGCTCACCTGTGTGAAAGGATTTGGGACATTCATCACAAAGGAGAATCTCACCCCCATCCCCACACTGGTAACAATTGTCATAGTTTTCAATTGGATCAGTCAGCTTATTCCTACCATGCCTTTTCTGGTTGGATAGTAAGTATGAAACCTCATGTAGTGAGTGCCCATTCAAAAGAAATATACTTTGATAATTTTTCATCAATGAGCAATGCAACAATAAATTAACCATTGTTGGTCGAAATATTGTCTTGAGTCTTGACTAAGATAAAATTGACAACAATCAGAACAACTTGACAAAGACACATACAGGGCTCGTCTCTGTCCCCATCCAACATGTACTTCAAACCCTGAATAGGACACCTAATTAATATAAAACAACATAAATCATAAAAGTAAAAATACTGAGTAAGTGGCCCTTTGAAAGGGCATAAAAATGATATAAATGCAACAATATCTTTGGTTACACTAGTTAAAATAATAGTCATACTTACCACCTTTTGAAAACAATGAAAAAATATATCCATGTGTTGCTTTTGTCCCTCACAAAATTTCTAAAACAGATTGCAATACAGTATAGTCAATAAAAGTTCAATACTTGCTCAATGCTGAAAGACTAGTTGCTTGAAACTTCGATTAAATAGCACTACAAACCTGTCCTTTATGATAGTAAGCCAAGGGAGTACCATCTTCTAAACCACTAAGCATAAAAATTCATTTGTGTTGCACCTTCATCTCCCTGAACAAAGAAAAAAAAAAACTAAAACATTAGCTCTTATTCTCAGAAATTCTTGCATTGCACTTAACAAATGTAAAAATTAAATGACCGATGCATAGATGCTTCTGTCTTGGTACCACGCAAAACACTATTCATTTCCTAAAATCTAAGAGTTCAGATTTATTTGACCATAAAAACAATGACACTAAGCAAAGAGGAAAGGAAAACTAAAAAAATAATATAAAAATGTGATATGGTTTTCTAAGTCATACCTAAGTGGTTTCTCAGGTGCTTTCGAGCCCAAAACCCTAGGAGGTATTCTATTCAAAGTTTGTCATTGTGCAAATATACTACAAGTTCATTTGTCAGAGAAATGAGAATTAATATTAAATGACATACCTTCCCCTTCCTTGCTTTACAAGATTAAACTCACCAACAGGTTCTCCGCATTTAGAACTTGTAAGAACACCGATAACATAAATACCAAGGAAGTTAGAAGATCTTTTGTCCCTTTACAGATTTTCTTATTCATTGTAAATTTCATAGATACACTTTACTTCAACTATGACAGTCCCTTTCATATTGAAAGTCAACATGACATCATGAGTAAAGGCCTAAATTCCGTTTAGCACTATTGTTCTATCATAACATGTCATATACAGTAAAATAGATTGAAATACTCCTAATCTTTTTATAGAGGCCTAAATGCATGATGAATTATCTATCATTTGTAATGGATTCTACTTTAGATTAAATGACATACCTTTCCCTTTCTCGCTTTACAATATTAAATTTTAAACCCACTAGCATGTTCTCCGCAATTAGAACTTGTAAGAACACCGACAAAATAAATACCAAGGAAGTTAGAACATCTTTCATCACTTTACAGATTTGCTTATTCATTGTAAATTTTATAGCTACACTTTACTTCAACTATGACAATCCCATTCATGTTGAAAGTCAACATGACATCATGATTAAAGGCCTAAATTTATTTTAGCACTTTTGTTCTATCATAACATGTCATATATAGTTAAAATAGATTGAATTACTTCTGAGATTTGTATAGCGGTCTAAATGCAGGATGAATTACCTAGCATCTATAATATATTATGCTTTGGGATTTGCCTGTATAGATCGGTCTGGCTCACATTTTGAACATGTCTGAGGAGACCTCACTCCTCTTGACATACTAATATGTTCTATTCATAGATGAGAAAAAAAGTCAAAACTGGAGAAAAATTATAGATAATATGCATAGACCAATACCATCACATCTTGATGACATACATTTTTTAGACGGGATAAAATCGTAAAAATCATCATTATTTCCATTTTTGGATCTTTATAACCATTGGGTGGAGATAACTAAAGGAAATCTAATAAAATGGATATTTCAGAATCCAGTCTTAAGAAAAAAAATCTTGTTTTGAACCATAATTCAATTTCTAGCTTGGGAGTGAAGGTTTTGAGCCATGGAGGTTCCAAATAAGCATAAGAGATAATATTTCCTAGCCAATAGAATGTTAGACATGCTCCTTATTGAAGGGGATTTTAATTGAGCGGTGATTGCTTGTCCTAAAAAAAACATTTTTTCCAATCATCATTATTTCATCTTCAAATGCATTAGAATGTCAATCCATGTGAAGGAAAAGTGTCATTACAGAAGCTGCTCCTCTTCATTGAAGAATCCACACTTATATAAAGCTAAGGACATTAAAAACAACATCAACAAATTGGAAAATTATATAATACATGCCAAAAATCTTATAATCTACATCTATATCAATACTGCTTCAACAACACAACTTTTTCAGCTTCCCTTGCTAAGTCATTGCTTGGTTTTTCAACCTATCCCCTTTTTTACACTAATTACACCTAATACAAGAGTATGGATACACTATGGGAGCACCTCTCCTATATAAATAAAAAAAGTAAAACTACAAGATCTAAGACAGAAAGTGGCGTTGGAAGATATGGAGTATTCTTGGTTGTGCCAGGAGGGGTTGGCCATAAATGGTAGGTCCATAACAAATTTCTCCACTTGGATGGGAAGCTACTATTTACTATTAGAGAGATAATTGTGGCCACTTAGCTGAAACCTCTCAAGACTTCATTCATCAACCTCATAAAGGTACTTGATGTGTTAGACAATCCAAATGGCATGACCACTCATACGACCCATGATTTGTCTTGAAGGTTGTCTTCCACTCATCTCCTTCTCTGATCCTTATCTAATGATATCCACTCTTCAAATCCAGATTTGAAAAGCATGTTTCCCCACTTAGGAAATCCATCACGTCATCCATCCTTGGTAATGGAAACCTATATCTAATGGTTATCTTATTAATCACTCTGGAGTCAGTACACATCCTCCACTCACCATCCTTCTTGGGTGTTAGTACTACTGGTACCGCACATGGACTCAGAATCTTCTAGACCAATCCTTTGTCCAACAATCCTTGGACCTGCTTCCTCAATTCTTCATTCTCTTGAGGTTTCAACCTGTATGTTTCCTTGTTCGGTAAACTGGTTCCCGGAATAAAATCAATCTGATGACTTATATTCCTCCTTGGTGGTAGTTCATTGGGTAAATCATCCACCAATGTCCCTATACTCACCCAACATCTCTTGAATCTCCTCAGGTAGATCCATCACATTAGTTTTCACTGTCACTACTCTTGGTTTGCACACCATTGCATAGTTCAACTCTGCCTCCTCAACCTCTTGCAAATACTCTTTTGGTAGACAACATTAAAACCTTAGGTTATGATTGTCCTGCCGTACTTCCTACTTGTATAGGGTGAAGTACATGGGTTACCCCATTCTGCTCGAAACTATGATAGTTACTCCTACCATCATGAGTTACTTTCTTGTCAAATTGCCATGGTCTGCCTAAAAGTATATGACAAACATCCATTGGCATAACATCACACAGAATCATGTCCTTATATGGACCTATCTGAAAATCAACTTCACACTGTTCACTCACCAGGATTTGATGTCCTTTATGTAACCAAGATACTTTATATGGAATTGGATGCTTGGTCTTCTTTAGCCTCAGCTTTTCCACCATCTCTGTGGAAACAATATTGTAAGTACTCCCACTGTCGATCACCATCTTACAACACTTTCCTTGGAATTTACATGTTGCCCTGAACAACGAATTCCTTTGACCATGCTCCACGTGCTCCTTCTCAAGTTTTAATAAGATCTTGTTCATCATCAAATATTCCCCTGTCTCTAGAAATACTTCTTCTACCATCCATTGTTCTTACTGCTGCTCATCCTGTGCTACATAGGCTCCTCTCTACCCTATGTCTTCCTTCCTTGGACACTCAAATGACTTATGCCCTAAGAAGTTGCATTTGTAGCATCTGACGACAATTTCTCTACCACGTCCTCTACCTCTACCTCCTTGGCAAGGTCCTCTTCTACTAGTATCACCTCCTCTGCCTTGCTTCTCTTGCTAGATATAATTATTGAAATCCCCTCTATGTGGTCCAAATATTCCTCTTCCCTTGGCTGACCCACGACCTCTATTGAAGCTCTGCTTCCTGGTTATCTTCTCTTCTACCCTTAAGGCACACTGATATGCCTCCTCGATTGTTCTAGGAGAAATCATGCTGATCTCTCTTGGATATCAATCCTCAAACCATTTACATATCTAGCAACCTTTTCTGCTGACTCTTCCACATATCCAGCCCTTAGGTTTACTTTGTAGAACTCCTCAGTGTATTCTCTCACTGTTAGCAATCTCTGCCTAAGGTTATGTACTTGTCTATATAGAATTAACTGATAATCCTTTGGCAAGAACTTAGCCCTCATCTTTTCTATCATTCTATCCCAACTTTTTATCAACGGTTTATTCTTCCTCTATCTTTCTGCTTGGACACTATCCCACCATAAGGACGCATTCCCTTTCAACCTCGTCACCGCCAATCTGAATCTCTTATCTTCTTCTACCTCATCGTACTCAGAGTACTTATCCATCTCACTAATCCAGTCAATAAGATGGTCTACAACAAGACTCCCATCATATGTAGGCAGCTTCGGTCTCATTCTTGAAGTCGCTCCCAGTATAGATCTAAAACATCTTAACTCTAGGGTTTCCTACTGTTAACACATATATTTAGCACAGGGATGGAAAAACCATGATGAAGGAGAAATAATAGTGGCTTGTCAAACTTTGGTTAAATGGTTTAGTATAAGAGTGTGATGAGGAGCGAGAACGATGAAGTTGTCAAAAGATCAAATGGTGCGAAGTGAAGAAGCTGAAGATCAATGGCCTATACTATCTCCGCTCTCTAAGAGGTGCGAGGAAGATAAAGTATGTTCGGGCATTTAATGGGATACACAGATCAACGGTCATTGATTCGGCTCGAAGAGATCCACGATCTGTGTAAACTCCGCCGTATGAAGTTGCATGTTTGTTAAAATAGTAGAGCCCAGTGGAAACAAGTATATGCCACTCGATCTGACGGTGACAAGATAAAGGCATATCGCATCAACAATTGTGGATTAGTCCGGAGCCTAGACTTGCACGGTAGTTAAGACCCAAGCGCTCGACGGAATCGAGTATATACTTCTTGATCTAACGACGGAGGAGTAAAGTTAGGTCACATCAACGGTTGGGACTGATTCCGGAGTGAAAATTTGTGTGGGGGATAAGTCCAAGGCTCCCAGCGGAATTGGATACGCGCCACCAAATCTGACGGCGTGGATATAAAGTAGATCACATCGATGGCTGTAGATGGTTCCGGAGCATAAAGTTTCACGAAGGATAAGACCAAGACACCCGGCGAAATGAGTTACGTGGTGCAAGATCCGAGGGTTGAGAATTGAAGGCAAACAGATCAATGGTCATGAAGCAATCCGGAGTGTGAAAATGCACGATAGTTAAAAGTTAAGAGCGGTGGCGGAATATAAACTGCTGTTCACATGTCTGATTGTGATTGACTCTAGAGGCAAAAGTAGTTTAAGGAAAACCGCCCAAAGGACGCTCCGGAGTGGGGTCCTATAAAAGGCAATTGACTTGCTCCGTGGGTATTCTATTGGCGCCGGACGAATGAAATAGACCCGCAACTTCGTCAACTTTCAACTGTCAGTTTCCAAAGCACACGTCGCTACAGTTAACAGGTAAGCCTTGATACCCATAATTCGTCTGCCTGAATTGCCATTATCAATTGAATTATGGACAAGAAGGAGGAATTACAGAGTAGCCATGTTATAGATGACAGAGAGGAGTATTTGGTCGACAGAGACAGGGGCGTATGTGACCCCTTCCTATCTGTAGGAAGCGTGTCCGTTAGTAAAGAAAGATTATGGTATTACCACTCATAGGGAAACGGTATATTGAATGTATGTAAATCCTTTCTGTATTACTTCGCCCTCGAACAAACCCTCCATTTCCCAGAATTTGCAGAATGGTGTGCTGTTAACTACTCCCCTTCTCAGAGAATTATCATGAGTTAATCCACATCCCGAATACTTTGTAAAGTCAATGCTACAGTCATCCGCGAGAACCTTAATCTGCCGGAAAATTACCCTGATAGCCGTGAGTCAGTGAACGAGTCAACCCTTGCTGAATTTTACAAGAAATGTGAAACTGAAACCCGTTGCCAATTTCTATCTAGTATTCTGAAAGATGGTCAATATTTAGATGGTTTTTTCTTACCTTACCCTGTGTATATTTTTAAAAGTGAAGTCCAATTGGTAGTATTTCTAGTCTGTCAAATATTAGGTCTTCATGATGATTGTCGCGTGGGAGAAGTCGTCCTTGGTTTTTTGTTGAGAATAAGTTCCTTAGGCTCTGAATTGTAGTAAATTCTTGTATTTAGTCTAGATGAGTACCTGGCTGAATCAATCCATCTTCAGTTAAGTGAGTTTACAAAGGTTCGGTTCTTTAGATTTTAGACCTACTTGTTCAACATGCTGTTATGTTCTACTGTCACTGAGCTGCAGTTTTTGAATACTGTCTGTTCTTCTGATTTGCCGAAGCAAATCAACATGTTCGAATATGCCAATTCGATTATGTCAGAAGTGTATAAAATGTTGTTTGATGAAGAATTGCCTCATGTTTTGGACGAAATGAAATGTTTGATGCAGCCTTCACCCGAAGACCGAATTGGAGATTGGTTCCTGCATAAAGACTCCATTGTGTTAAGAGTATATGGATTTACTGGACAACCTTATAAGTTACCTGCATTCCTTACCCCAAGGATTTTTGATTTAGAATTCATGAGACAAAGGTTGCAGTCTGAAGAAGAACATTTTGGAGCTTTTAAAAAGTCTTCCAATATTAAATTCCCCCTGAAAGTCGGCTCTTTCATTTTCAAAAGTAAAGGTGCTTTAGTGTTCATAGAGAAATTGCTGGAGAATATGGATTTCCAAAAGGAGCCAAAGATAAATTATGATCCCCACCATGTAATCTCCTTGAGGAAGCAAGCCAACAAGAACAAGCCGTTTGATCACCAGTTTATTGAAGGTCTGGTCGAAATAGCCAATTTGTTACAGTTTACCGAAATTTCAAGGTCTAATGAAGATACACAAACTGTACTTGTCACAGCATCCCAAACAACAGAGGATACTAGTATTGTGATTAAGAGAAGTCTGTCTGAAATCAAAAGTATGGAAATTGACGAAGATGGATTGCATAAAAAGGCAAAGTTGTTTCAAGGTGGTGAAATTGTAAATGAAGAAATTTCTGATGGTTTCAAAAAGGTTGCTCTAGTTCCAATGAAGGCTGTGTAAGTAAATCAGTTCTCTTTTAGAAGTGTGGATGGTTCAGAATTAAGCCCGGTCTTTAAGTCAAAGGAAGAACTCAAAGCCAGTTACATGAAGAAAAGAAAGCAGTCTCTGGAAGAGACGAGAAATTTGCTTCCACGGGTAAGAAATTTGTACAGTCCAAAAACTTCTCTGGTTTCTGCTAGAGATGCCGAAAGAAATACATTCAAGTTAGCCAAGGTAAAAGAAATTTTTTTTTTAGAGATGGAGATCCGGTTGGAAAAGATCAGTGTGTCGGATAAGATACAAATTCATAAACAAACTAGTGATATCATCTATTCAGATTTGTTACAAGCTATGGTAAAAATAAATAAATTACAAATTTTGACTGATAAGTTAGAGATTCAACTGAGACATGAAAGAGTCGAAAATAAGGCAAATGTCATCCAGATCAAGAAGCTTCAAACAGATATTGTCAGTTCAGATAACACCCATGTAGTCGGGAGAATGCTAGAAGAAAAAGATAATGCTCTCCAAGTGTTGAAGAAAAAATTGAAAATCCCAGGTTCTTAGCATGTTCAGTCCTCTGAGTTATTGGCTCTGCAAGAAGAAAAAGACAAAATCCATCAAGAAATGATGGAGTATAAAGGGAGAGTTGTTGAGTTACAGGAAGAAAAGGACAAGTGGGAGGCCAAACGAAATGAACTGTTATCTCAAATTTCCTTGATGAAAAAGGATCAAATTGATGAGAAGGAGATTATGGAGGAGTTAATGAGTCAGACCCCCACAGGTGAAGACTTGTCCATTGTGAATATCGATAAGCAATTGGATGATTTTTCTGTGGATGATCTGTTGGTGCCTATGTCCCAAGTTAGTCTAAAAGATGAAGAAATCAAGGAGCTAAAGACAGAGAATGCAAAGATCAAGTCTGAACTGGCCAAAATGAATGAAAGTAAAAACAAAATACTACAAGATAGAAACCAGTTGCAAAAGAAGTTCAATGAATTGAAGGAGAAAAGCATAGGTAAAGGTCCCCTGCAAGGAGAAAAACACATTATATGGGACACGTTATCTATAGAAATTACCAAATTCAGGCATTATCTGAATTTCATTGATGATCAGAATATTTTGATCAATTTGGCCCACCAAAGATTAAAGCTAGTGAATGAACACATGGGGAAAAGACCTCTTACCACAGCTCAAAATGCGCTGAACTTTTTAAACTCATTGACATATCAAAAATTACATGATATGGGGATAAAAGACAGGATATCCATAGTGTTGTGGGCTAAGAAATTTATCCACAAACATCATTTAATGAAGACGGTCCAAGACAGAACTGATGAAATGGTTACACAAGTCGATAACTTCAAGCAGGATTTCAAGGAGCTGTTCAAAGACGGCTTGCCTTCCTTTTGGGATGAGGAGGGATGGATGTTTTCGCAAGAGCACTATCATAGCTTGCTAGTTCAAAATCGCATGGACCACTCTAAATTCGATGACTTGGAAAAGATCCTAACATGAAAAACTATTGTGGACAAATTGATAGAGGATTTACAAATTTTGCAAAAGTTCGCAATTATCAGAAGCAGATTGCCCAAGGTGTCATATGAAGCTTATATGGAACTTGAAGTGTCAATTCGGGAAATGATGGAATGTGATACCCCGAGCGTAGAACAGTGGAAAGCTGTGGAGAGATTCGGAAAGACCAAATACGTCTTGCATGCATAGAGACAGGTGTTATACAACAAGGAGATGACTGGATGAAGACATGGAGCTGACTCGATGAAGACACAGAGCTGACTATATGAAGACGTTTTACCAAGCTGATTTTTACTTTATGATCTGTTAGGATTGGAGCAGTAATTTATTCCTAGAGGTTAGGGATTTAGTTAGAAGACTCTAAATTAAGCCGTTCATTCAGTTGTGAATCTTCTTGGAAGATCTATTTTTTTTTGTATATATTGGATCTTTTTTATGAGATGGGGGTTGGAACCCATCGTGTTGTGGAATGATTTTGGAGAACATATCTATTTTTGAATAACAAAGTGAATGCATGAAGGTTTATCAGAGATTCCTGTGTCATTGATATTACAGTCTGTGCTTCTTTCTTTATGTGATCGTATTTCCCCAGTGTAACACTTCATTTTGTTTCTTATTCATATCTGAAATACAGCGTTGGGTGATTAGAATTCATATGTTTATGCTCTAGTCATCATTTCAGATATTTTATACATTTTTCTGCTAAAGTTGATACAGAATTCATCTTGGATGCTCTGTATTAATGGACTGTTTCCTAGTCTCTTCTGTTTCACTTGGATTAAATTAAACGACTGTGATGATGTGATTATCTTGCCTTTGATGAATCTCGTGTATATGTATTTGTGATATTTTTATATGTATGTGACTCCATGCCCAATGGTTATGTGATTGTTTCAGCCATACATACAAATCTTTAAATGTTGTTTTATATCTGGTCCTGTTAAATCTGTATTGAGAGATCCCTCTCTGGAAGAAAATACCAGTTTCTTTCTTAAGTGGTTTTGCTGTTACCTTGGAGTTTACCTTTTACAACCTGGGTACATTCTGAGTGCTAACAAACTGGCACCGTTGCCGGGGAACGAAAGTGCATATCTGCCCTGGGGGAACGACAAATTTTGAAGAAAGATTTCTGTGGGAAAATAGGAATTTTATTAGCATAAGAGGTTGTATATTTTCCCTGGTGACTCCATTGTGAAGCTTGTTCAAAACTTAAGGAGTCATTCTGGCTTCGAGAAGACACACGCGAGGTAACTCTGATACCGAAGTCTTGAAAAGTTTTGAAGACCTAGAAAAGCTATTTAAAAGAAAAAATAAAGAAAAGATAGATTTTCCTTTGTTTGGTGCATCATCATCTCGAGATCCTCATTTTGATCCCAAATGGGAAGTTAACTTTGGAAAAAATATGTTGAAAACCAAATCTGAGTCTGACCTTAAGGATACTGAGTTTAATCCCTGTAGGTTAGAATCTTATTTGTTAGATTCCCTGTGGAGAGATTTGCAACAAACCACAAAGGCTGACACATTTGCCTCTCAAAGTACTCGGACCTCTCAAAGTACTCAAAGTTCTTCACTTCCTGTGAACCCACCCAGACCAATGGCCGCCAGATTTGCTCCCTTGCGTTTGCTTGCTGTATTACATGATCTCCCTCAAAATTATTCTCAGAGAATTTCTTTATTTGATGGAGAGGGTGATATAACCGCAAAACAACATGTTGCTAAATTTGAAGATTTTATTGACTTAGAAGAAGTTGATTATCCCGATGTTAAAATGTGGTTATTTTCCCAAAGTTTGTCAGGAGAGGCAAAGAAGTGGTTTAAAGACTTACCAAATGGGTCTATAATAAATTTTCAGGCCTTCCAAAATGCTTTCCTAGACAGGTGGGATGATAAACAAAATCCTTTGCAGCTTTTATCTCAGTATAACAGTCTCAAAAAAGGGGGTTTCGAATCTGTTCATGAATTTTCCAGCAGATTCATGAGGGCTTATAACTCTATTCCGGAAGACATAAAACCTTCTCCTGCAGCTGCCAAACTACATTATGCTGGGGCCTTTGATAATGATTTTGCATTCTCATTACGGGAGAGGAAATCGGAAACTCTTGCTGCCATGTTTACTGATGCTCTAGAATTGGAAGCTAACATGATGGCAAGTAGAAAAATGAAACATAGGGATTTGGATAGGAGGAGAAAATAAGATAATTTTCCTTCTACTTCATCCTCTTCTGCTGATGCTAAATTTGAAATGATGTTGAAAACCATGGAAAAGTTGATGGATAGATTAACTATGGATACTAGGCCTTTCAACAGAGAGCAAGGGGATCCCCAAATCAGGAATCCAAATTTTAGAAGACCAAATCCCCCTGTCCCTCCCCAAAATAGACAGAGAGACCAGATAAATCCAAGAAACCAAGAAGAACAGCCCATATGTCCACCTTTCCCTGAAAATTATGTTGCCGATGAAGAAGATCCCCCTGCAAATGAGATTCATCTGTTTGGAGAACAAGATTCAGAGATATATCTTACTGAAGAGGAGCATAACATGTTTGAACAGGAGGGTGGAAATGAAGAAATTGAAAAGGAGACAAGTTGTATCAAAGAGGATATTTACACGCTATGGATGATGTGCAGAGGAAAATCAGATTGAGGAATAGGGATGTCCTCATAAATAAAGGGAAGGCAAACCCAAATCAGCCTTGCTCTAGTTCTTTGAATGTAGAAAAAGGAAAAGAACTACAAAAAGAACCTTCTGTAAATAAAGAGGTTGAAAATGATGTACAAAGGGATAAAACAATAAAGAAGGCGACTCCGGTTGATGTGGAAAAGATTAGTGCTGGTTTTAATTTACAGAATGAGCTTTCAAAGCTAAAAATCTCTGTTCCATGTAATGAATTGTTGAGAAATACTGAATACAGGGATACTATCACAAAAATGGTCAAAAGTCAAGGAGAATGGCAGTCTGACATTTTAGAACTGAATGATGATAATCCTGCTATTTCATTTGGATCAAAAGTTGAAAATATGGAAGGTGAAGAAGTTCCTCCTTTCTATTTAAGTCTAAATGTGCATGATAAAGTGGTCCATGATGCTATGTTGGATTCAGGGGCATCGCATAATCTAATGCCCAAGGGAGTGGTAGAAAGTCTGGGATTGGAGGTCACAAGACCTTATAAAGATCTGTACTGTTTTGATTCTAAGAGAGTAAAATGCCTTGGATTAATTAAAGATATGGTGGTAACCCTAAACAAATTGCCTTCTAAAACTATAGTTATGGATGTGGTAGTGGCAGATATCCCACCAAAGTTCGGGGTACTGTTGTCAAGGTCCTGGACTTCCAAATTGAAAGGCAGTTTGGAGATGGATATGTCGTATGCCACGATTCCTGTTCAAGATGGGAACAAAAGACTATATAGTGAAAAAAGAACTCCATATGTAGTAAGCAGTCAAGAAAAACCTGAAATTCATCACATTTATGCTGTTGATACTGATTTAGGGTCGTCCATTTTCTTCAATGATACTGTTCCACATGATGTAGAAGATGCTTTGCAGAAAAAGTCTGAAGAGAATAAGGAAAAGGAAGTGAGAGAACAAGATGCTTTGGAAGCAAAGCAAAAAAGAGAAGGCCAGTGGATTATGTACTTTGATGGGTCTGCTGCAAAGATAGGTGCTGGAGCTGGTGTGTATATAATTTCGCCTATTCAGGATTTCAAAGTCCTATCATACAAGTTGACATTCGAGTGTACAAATAATGTGGCAGAATATGAAGCTCTATTATTGGGATTGCATGCTCTGAAAGATTTAGGAGCTCAGAAGATAAGGATCTTAGGATATTCTGAGTTGGTAATAAAATAAATAAATGAAAGCTATCAAACCAGGCATCCTCGGATGAGGGCTTATAGAAATGAAGTGTGGGATATGCTTGGTAATTTCTTTACGGAGCATACAATTCAGGTGATTCCTAGACATGAAAATTTGGTGGCTGATTCTTTAGCTGTGGCTGCTGGAAAATTTGAAACACTTGTTGCTGGTCAGAGGGAATACCAGGTGGAAATTGTGAATAGACCATCTATTCCTGACAACTCTAAATATTGGCAAGTGTTCGAAGATGATAGGCAGATCCGAAGATTCCTTGAACTTTCAGAAGAATTTGTGAATACTCCTATTGACACTGAGAATGACAATGATGAGAGTACTCAGGTGGATGAAGAATTGGAGGAGGAATAAAGGAATAACGCTGGAAAATTGATAAGGACCTTAGGAGGTAAGGATATCATCCAGTTGAAAAACAATTTCATACCAAGAGGACTAATCCCTTTAGAAAAGCTTTTTGATCAAAATGATGTGGCCAAAAATACAAAAGTGAAGCATGTTGATGATGCTATCGAAGACAAAAATATTGGTACCAAAGAAAATCCTAAGATTGTGAAGTTGTCCAAGAAATTACCTGAAAAAGAAAAAGAAGAGTATGTGAAATTAATGAAAAAGTATACAGATGTCTTTGCTTGGAGTTATGAGGATCTCAAGGAGTATGATACCTCTATCATACAACATACCATTCCTATAAATCCTGGGGAGAGACCTTTTAAATAGAATCTCAGAAGAATAAATCCTAAGTTGCTACCTATTATTGAGAAAGAAATCAAGAAGCTATTTGATGCCAAGATCATTGTAACGCTGAGGTTTTCTAAATGGGTTGCAAACTTGGTTCCTGTCAGGAAAAAGAATGGAGAGATAAGATTGTGCATAGATTTCCACAATTTGAATAAGGTCTCTATGAAAGATAATCATTCTCTACCCAAGATGGATCATATACAACAGCAAGTGGTGGGAGCTAAGAGAATTTCAATGCTGGATGGTTTTTCCGGGTATAATCAGATCAAAGTATTACCTAAAGACCAAGAGAAAACTGCCTTCACTACACCTTGGGGCACCTTTATGTATGCAAAGATGCCTTTCGGTTTGATGAATGCAGGGGCCACTTTCCAGCGAGCTATGGACATCACTTTTGCAGGGGAAATTGGAAATTTTGTAGTGATCTACATGGATGATATCATAGTCTACTCCAAGTCTGACAGGGAGCATCTGCGTCATCTAGAAAAAGTGTTCATGAAATGTAGGAAGTTTGGTATATCGTTGAATCCAAAGAAATCCAACTTTGCATTAGAAGAGGGAAAATTTTTGGGCCATATAATATCCAAAGATGGCATAAAGATTGATCCTGAGAGGGTGAGTTCCATTTTGAAAGTAGGTGAACCACGGAGCAAAAAGGAGATACAATCTTTCTTGGGGCAGGTGAATTTTCTGAGAAGGTTTGTGCTAAGTTTTGCTGAGATCCTAATGAACATCACCAATATGTTGAAAAAGGGGCATGAAATAAAATGGAACACTGGAGCTAGACAGTCCTTTTGGGAAATAAGGAAGGCAATTTCAGAGGCTCCCATATTAGTGAGTCCAGATTTTACTAAAGATTTCTTGATATTTTCATATGCTTCAGAATATACTATAGCAGCTGTTTTATTGCAGAAAAATGACGAGAACTTGGAACAGCCCATAGCATTCTTCAGCAAAATGTTGAGGGATGGTGAATTGAAATATGATATTATGGAGAAACAAGCATATGCCGCTTAATTAAAGCATTGACGGATTTTAGAATATATATTTTACATTCACATATAGTTGCTCATGTTCCATCTGCTGCAGTAAAGGGGATCCTGACTCAGCCAGATCTAGAAGGCAGGAGAGCAAAATGGATTGCTACATTGTTGTAGTATGATATCGAAATAAATCCTACCAAATTGATTAAGGGACAAGGATTAGCTAAAATGATGGCTAATTCTAATTGTGAAGCTTTGCAAATTAATTTCATTTCTCATCAAGCTAATTAGTTGGATACGGAGGTAGAAGTAATGATTGATTTTGTGGCATATCCATGGTATTCTGATATTGTATATGTCCTCCGTAATTTGCAAGCACCAGAAGGATTAAGTAAATCAAGAGCGAGATCTATAAAGTTGAAATCTGCTAAGTTCTGTATCATAAATCGGTATCTTTATTGGAAAGACCCTGTAGGAGTGTTGCTAAATCGTCTTTTGGAAGATGAAGCTCAACAGATTTCCAAATAATTTCATCAGGGAGACTGTGGCGGCCATCATTCTTGGAAAGTGACTTCGAACAAAATCCTAAGGGCCGGTTATTATTGGCCTACGTTATTTTCAGATGTGTATAAAGAAATCAGTAAATGTCATCAATGCCAAATTTTTGACGGTAAGAGAAAAGTATTGCCTCTCCCTTTGAATCCAATAACAATTGAAGCTCCTTTCCAATAGTGGGGTTTGGATTTTATTGGTGAAATAAACCCCAATTCATCAGGTCAGCACAAGTGGATTTTGACAGCCACAGACTATTTTACTAAATGGATAGAAGCAATTCCTACCAGGAGAGCCACTGAGAATGTGATCATGGATTTTATTGAAGAAAACATATTGGCTCGATTCGGGTGTCCAAAAAGGATAGTAACAGACAATGCAGCTGCTTTCAAATCCAGGAAAATCATTAATTTTTGTCATAAATATCACATAAGTCTCAATCATTCAACTGCCTATTATCCTCAAGGAAATGGGTTAGTTGAATCTTCAAATAAAATCCTGGTAAGGATCATCAAGAAGCTGTTGGACGATAATAAGAGGTCTTGGAAAACCAAGCTAAAATATGCTCTATGGGCCGACAGGATTAGCACTAAAAGGGCAATCAACATGTCTCCTTTCCAGCTAGTGTATGGAGCTGAAGTGATTTTTCCAACGTCATTAGGGGTTCCAGTTATGAGATATTTCCAAGATCAACAAGAAGAACCAAATCACATACAGAGAAGGATAAATCAGATCATCGAGCTGGAAGAACGGAGAAATAAAGCTTATGACAAAGTGCAGTCTCATCAGGAGAAAATGAAAAATACTTTTGACAGAAGAATCAAGGAAGAACAATTTCAAATTGATGACCTGGTTTTGAAGTGGGATGCTCCTAATGAAGACAAGCATGGAAAATTTGATCCTATGTGGGTAGGACCTTACGTTGTTGCGGGATACAAAGGGAAAAACGCATTTTTGTTGGAATATACAGATGGGGTTCTTCTGGAGAGCAACCCTGTTAATGGAAGGTATCTGAAGAACTACCTATCATGAGGAGGAAAGTAAAATTTGTATCATAGACTGTACATACTTATTTTTCTTTACAAATCAATATGAGTGGTAAGCCGAGTGTATTTGAAGCTCGTAGTGAAATCCCTAAGATTCAGGAAGCATACCATTCCTTTTCTAAAAATATATAAAAATGATATATTTACAAAAAGCAAAAGATGAGTTTTCTAGAAGTTATTATGAAAAATCAAAAGAAGGCACCTGGTCAACGAGTTCTTTGATACCTCACGGGGAGGATATCATCCCCAGATGGAGCCAGTTGTTAACACATATATTTAGCACAGGGACGGAAAAACCATGATGAAGGATAAATAATAGTGGCTTGTCAAACTTTGGTTAAATGGTTTAGTATAAGAGTGTGACGAGGAGCGAGAACGATGAAGTTGTCAAAATATCTAATGGTGTGAAGTGAAGAAGTTGAAGATCAATGGCCTATACTATCTCCGCTCTCTAAGAGGTGCAAGGAACATAAAGTATGTCTGGGCATTTTATGGGATACACGGATCAACGGTTGTTGATTCAGCTCAAAGAGATCCACGATCCGTGTAAACTCTGCCGTATGAAGTTGCATGTTCGTTAAAATAGTAGAGCCCAGCGGAAACAAGTATATGCCACTCGATCTAATGGTGACAAGATAAAGGCATATCACATCAACGATCATGGATTAGCCCAGAGCCTAGACTTGCACGGTAGTTAAGACCCAAGCGCTCGGCGGAATCAAGTATATACTTCTTGATCTAACAGCGGAGGAGTAAAGTTAGGTCACATCAATGGTTGGGACTGATTCCGGAGTGAAAATTCGCTCGGGGGATAAGTCCAAGGCTCCCAGCGGAATTGGATATGCGCCACCAAATATGACGGCGTGGATATAAAGTAGATCACATCGATGGCTATAGATGGTTCTGGAGCATAAAGTTTCACGAAGGATAAGACCAAGACACTCGACGGAATGAGTTACGTGGCGCAAGATCCGAGGGTTGAGAATTGAAGGAAAATAGATCAATGGTCATGAAGCGATCCGGAGTGTGAAAATGCACGACAGTTAAAATTTAAGAGCGGTGGCAGAATATAAACCGCTATCCACGTGTCTGATTGTGATCGACTCCGGAGGAAAAAGTAGTTTAAGGAAAACCGCCCAAAGGACGCTCCAGAGTGGGGTCCTATAAAAGGCAGTTGACTTGCTCCATGGGTATTCTATTGGCGCCGGACGAATGAAATAGACCTGTAGCTTCATCAAGTTTCAACTGTCAGTTTCCAAATCACACACTGCTACAGTTAACAGGTAAGCCTTGATACCCATAATTCGTCTGCCTGAATTGCCATTATCAATTGAATTATGGACAAGAAGGAGGAATTACAAAGTAGCCATGTTATAGATGACAGAGAGGAGTATTTGGTCGACAGAGACAGGGGCGTATGTGACCCCTTCCTATCTGTAGGAAGCGTGTCCGTTAGTAAAGAAATATTATGGTATTACCACTCATAGGGAAATGATATATTGAATGTATGTAAATCCTTTCTGTATTACTTCGCCCTCGAACAAACCCTCCATTTCCCGGAATTTGCAGAATGGTGTGCTGTTAACTACTCCCATTCTCAGAGAATTATCATGAGTCAATCCACATCCCGAATACTTTGTAAAGTCAATTCTACAGTCATCCACGAGAACCTTAATTTGCCGAAAAATTACCCTGATAGTCGTGAGTCAGTGAACGAGTCAACCCTTGCTGAATTTTACAAGAAATGTGAAACTAAAACCCGTTGCCAATTTCTATCTAGTATTCTGAAAGATGGTCAATATTTAGATGGTTTTTTCTTACCTTACCCTGTGCATATTTTTAAAAGTGAAGTCCAATTGGTAGTATCTCTAGTCTGTCAAATATTAGGTCTTCATGATGATTGTCGCGTGGGCGAAGTCGTCCTTGGTTTTTTGTTGAGAATAAGTTCCTTAGGCTCTGAATCTCAGTCAATTCCTTTATTTAGTCTAGATGGGTACCTGGCTGAATCAATCCATCTTCAGTTAAGTGAGTTTACAAAGGTTCGGTTCTTTAGATTTCAGACCTACTTGTTCAACATGCTGTTATGTTGCAATGTCACTGAGCTGCAGTTTTTGAATACTGTCTGTTCTTCTGATTTGCCGAAGCAAATCAACATATTTGAATATGTCAATTCGATTATGTTGGAAGTGTATAAAATGTTGTTTGATGAAGAATTGCCTCGTGTTTTGGACGAGATGAAATGTTTGATGCAACCTTCACCCGAAGACCGAATTGGAGATTGGTTCCTGCATAAAGACTCCACTGTGTTAAGAGTATATGGATTTACCGAACAACCTTATAAGTTACCTGCATTCCTCACCCTGAGGATTTTTGCTTTAGAATTCATGAGACAAAGGTTGCAGTCTAAAGAAGAACATTTTGGAGCTTTTAAAAAGTCTTCCAATATTAAATTCCCCCTGAAAGTCGGTTCTTTCATTTTCAAAAGTAAAGGTGCTTTAGTGTTCATAGAGAAATTGCTGGAGAATATGGATTTCCAAAAGGAACCAAAGATAAATTATGATCCCCACCATGTAATCTCCTTGAGGAAGCAAGCCAACAAGAACAAGCCGTTTGATCACCAGTTTATTGAAGGTCTGGCTGAAACAACCAATTTGTTGCAGTGTACCGAAATTTCAAGGTCTAATGAAGATACACAAACTGTACCTGTCACAGCATCCCAAACAACAGAGGATACTAGTATTGTGATTAAGAGAAGTCTGTCTGAAATCGAAAGTATGGAAATTGACGAATATGGATCGCATAAAAACGCAAAGTTGTTTCAAGGTGGTGAAATTGTAAATGAATAAATTTCTGATGGTTTCAAAAAGGTTGCTCTAGTTCCAATGAAGGCTGTGCAAGTAAATCAGTTCTCTTTTAAAAGTGTGGATGGTTCAGAATTAAGCCCGGTCTTTAAGTCAAAGGAAGAACTTAAAGCTAGTTACATGGAGAAAAGAAAGCAGTCTCTGGAAGAGATGAGAAATTTGCTTCCACGGGTAAGAAATTTGTACAGTCCAAAAACTTCTTTGGTTTCTGCTAGAGATGCCGAAAGAAATACATTCAAGTTAGCCATGGTAAACGACAAAAAAATGTCAGAGATGGAGATCCGGTTGGATAAGATCAGTGTGCCGGATAAGATACAACTTCATAAACAAACTAGTGATATCATCTATTCAGATTTGTTACAAGCTATGTTAAAAATAAATAAATTACAAATTTTGACTGATGATTTTTCTGCGGATGATCTGTTGGTGCCTATGTCCCAAGTTAGTCTAAAAGATGAATAAATCTAGGAGCTAAAGACAGAGAATGCAAAGATCAAGTCTGAATTGGCCAAAATGAATGAAAGTAAAAACAAAATACTACAAGATAGAAACCAGTTGCAAAAGAAGTTCAATGAATTGAAGGAGAAAAGCATAGGTAAAGGTCCCCTGCAAGGAGCAAAACACATTATTTGGGACACGTTATCTATAGAAATTACCAAATTCAGGCATTATCTGAATTTCATTGATTATCATAATATTTTGATCAATTTGGCCCACCAAAGATTAAAGCTAGTGAATGAACACATGGGAAAAAGACCTCTTACCACAGCTCAAAATGCGCTGAAATTTTTAAACTCATTGACATATCAAAAATTACATGATATGGGGATAAAAGACAGGATATCCATAGTGTTGTGGGCTAAGAAATTTATCCACAAACATCATTTAATGAAGATGGTCCAAGACAGAACTGATGAAATGGTTACACAAGTCGATAACTTCAAGCAGGATTTCAAGGAGCTGTTCGAAGATGGCTTGCCTTCCTTTTGGGATGAGGAGGGACGGATGTTTTCGCAAGAGCACTATCACAGCTTGCTAGTTCAAAATCGCATGGACCACTCTAAATTTGATGACTTGGAAAAGAGACTAACATGAAAAACTATTGTGGACAAATTGACAGAGGATTTCAAAATTTTGCAAAAGTTCGCAATTATCAGAAGCAGATTGCCCAAGGTGTCATATGAAGCTTATATGGAACTTGAAGTGTCAATTCGGGAAATGATGGAATGTGATACCCCGAGCGCAGAATAGTGGAAAGCTGTGGAGAGATTCGGAAATACCAAATACGTCTTGCATGCATAGAGACAAGTGTTATACAACAAGGAGCTGACTGGATGAAGACATGGAGCTGACTGGATGAAGACATGGAGCTGACTGGATGAAGACGTTTTACCAAGCTGATTTTTACTTTATGATCTGTTAGGATTGGAGCAGTAATTTATTCCTAGAGGTTAGGGATTTATTTACAAGACTCTAAATTAAGCCGATCATTCAGTTGTGAATCTTCTTGGAAGATCTATTATTTTTTGTATATATTGGATCTTTTTTATGAGATGGGGGTTGGAACCCATCGTGTTGTGGAATGATTTTGGAGAACATATCTATTTTTGAATAACAAAGTGAATGCATGAAGGTTTATCAGAGATTCCTATGTCATTGATATTATAGTCCGTGCTTCTTTCTTTATGTGATCATATTTCCCCAGTGTAACACTTCATTTTGTTTCTTATTCATATCTGAAATACAACGTTGGGTGATTAGAATTCATATTATTATGCTCTAGTCATCATTTCAGATATTTTATACATTTTTCTGCTAAAGTTGATACATAATTCATCTTGGATGCTTTGTATTAATGGATTGTTTCCTAGTCTCTTCTGTTTCACCTGGATTAAATTAAACGACTGTGATGATGTGATTATCTTGCCTTTGATGAATCTCGTGTATATGTATTTGTGATATTTTTATATGTATGTGACTCCATGCCCAATGGTTATGTGATTGTTTCAGCCATACATACAAATCTTTAAATGTTGTTTTATATCTGGTCCTGTTAAATCTGTATGGAGAGATCCCTCTCTGGAAGAAAATACCAGTTTCTTTCTAAAGTGGTTTTTCTGTTACCTTGGAGTTTACCTTTTACAACCTAGGTACACTCTGAGTGCTAACACCTACATAGGTACATCTTCTTCTCTTTTCTCTTCATCCTCAGGTTCACTTACATCCCCTGCTTCCAGGTCTCTTCATCTTTCCGCTTCCATGGCTTGTAGATGTGCTCTTAACTCCCTCATTTCTTCTAGAAATTCTACGTTCCCTCCTGGTTGACCTCTCTCTCTTCCAATGCATGCAACCATCTTTCCACACTAAGCCTCTGCAATAACAGTTCTCTTTCACATCGTTACAACTTACCTCACCAAGCCTCTCCTTGGCCCTTGGTTTGTCAGCAATGCTGGTCCTCTATCTAGAACCTCCTAAGCAATCTTTCTTTGCTCTCTTTAGGCTTCTATGGCTATACTTCTCTCTTTCGTGTGCTTCTCTTTAACCCTTCAGAATTCTACCCATAACCTCAGTTGTGGAATTCATCAACAAGAAATCTCAACTTCCCTGCTCTAATACCAAAATTAGTGCAGGTGGGTCGATCTCAACCAGCCCAACCAACATGTCCAGGATCTGATGGCTCCCACACTTAGCCCAATGGGAAAATTTCCTCTAAAATTTCCTTCCCACAACTTTACCTCCGCTAATCCCCTTCCACGGGTGGGATGCAGGATCTCAATTATCCCAAATTTCTCTCCGCATTTTTGTCTTCACAAATCTATTCTACAATAGACCTTATGCATGTGGGATGTGGGATGCCAAGTTTCCAAAGTTTCTCCCAACAAATTTCTCTCCGCAAATATTCCCCCGCAACTTTCTCGGTCATCTGATTCTTGCGGCCTTCTCCACGACCGTTGATCTTCTTCTTTCGATGTGAATCTCATATCTCTACGGATCTGTTAACTTCCATGCAACTCTTCATGTGGGATACTTCAGGACTGTCAGATCTTGATCTGCGACCTCACTTTCCATCGTTCAGTCTCTGCAATAAACTTGTTAGGGAAGAAACAACAGGTTGCGTCGATTGATCATGAAATTGATCAATCCATCCTGCAATATTCACAATATCCTAACCTAACACTCTTATGCATGAATCTCGTTTCTACATCAACGATTTAAATAATAAATCCATACGTGAAATCAACACTTCACTGAAATACACAAATAATCATGAAAACATTGAAGTCGGATCTACAAGACATACAGTTCGACACAGCACATGCATAGAGGTTAACAACCCTATATTAAACACACGGTGAATCCTTCTATTAAGCAACAAAAGGTAAATACACACAGCTTGGATCTCTCTCCTTCAGATTTCAAAATACTTACAAATAGGAATCAAACACAGCTCTGTCCTCTCTCTGCAAACTCAGAATTCTAGATACTGAAGACCAGAACCCCTCCTACATCTCTAAGCAGTCTATTTAAACTAAAAATGCTATCCTAACCGCAACTGAAATAAATGCTACTAAGGCGCATGATGAAACGTCCCTATTTGAAACAAACTAACAGTGGGTTGATCTCCACGCAGGGAATCACAATACGCAATGATTTCATACACCACTATTCAGATTATGACTCAACACAAAAATGGTTACAAAAGATGCCATAGCATGTGACAAATTCATCACATTGCTAGCATGCCACGATGCTCCTGCATCACTTTAGATATAAACTGGTTTGCAAATATTAACACACGCATGTGAAAAAGAGGCAATCCTCTGTTGAGAGAGTTATCTCTGTTCCTTTTGGACCTCTAGAATATGACTGTTTAATCCAATGTTTAGATAATTATAGATGTTTATGTGTGTGTGAAATCGCTGCTCCAAGAATGCGATCTTGATATATATTGTTTATAGAACACTACAGTATGCAATAATCTTCATAGTGAAGAGGGATAGATTCTTAGATCTTAATGAATAAGGAATAATTCAGATAGGAAGAGTTGACTTCCTAGATTGTGTCATATGTACTATGTTCCTATGAATATTATGTTTTACACTGAAAGAGGAATGCGTTCAGTGTTGCAACTTATGATTGCAGTGAGCAAATGTTATAAAATAGTAATGTATATTGATCGATACACTAGAGTCCAATAGTATTGTTTTAAGTAACTCTAATATATACATGCTACAGCTTTTTAAGGGAGCACAGGTTGGATACATAAACAAAGAAAACTGTCCAGTCGTGATATACATCCTATATTCCCATCCTATAGAAGAATGCATGCTAAAATTCTGCCTTGAGGAAGAATGCATGCTAAAATGCCCGCCTAGGGAAGAATGCATCTTAAAATGCCCACAGAATGCTATTGATGATTGCGCCCAACTATAGTACTCCACGAGATCTTGACTAGTAATAGAGGGTAACTAGAGAGCAACGTATGAAAAAACAAAACATCCCATGACTCAGATTTCATTTTAAATCAAATTATGGAATGAAATCGATTGATTCAAGCAATAAGGTAACTCTTCTCTCAGATAATTAATTCTATTTGGGGGAGTGATCTGAATCTCAAATAGAAGATAGTTTGCAGAGTCCACGCATTATAGTCATTATGTTAGTACGAATTCTATTGAAGTAAAGAAAATTATGAACAAGACTGCATGACAGACAGACTGGTCTTATCTATGGCATCATTTGTTATAATAGAGGATGTTTTGAAGCAATGTAAATAGAATGGTAGCGATTGCTCGATTCACGATTTCATATTCATATATTCTACAATTTCAGACATAAGGGAAAATGCAAAGTATCAGTTCAGATCTGTAGATACCAAAAACAAAAATCAAGAGATCGTTGTTTCCAATTGGGTTTTACCTTCCAAAGATCATTGGTGTAAATCTTTTACATAGAGTCAATTAGATCTGACTAGAAGAAGTAAATCTTACCATGTTTAACCACAATTTGTAGATATATATAAGACAGAGACAAAGACTTTAATTTTATCATAGATCTAGATCCAATGTTACGAAACATAGCAAACCAAAAAAATAAAGTTCTATCAACATTGTTAGCTAATCAGGCATTAGATCCAAGACAAGATTGGAAAAATAAAAGTGCTAGGTCTTATCGCAAAAAGACAATTTAAGGCATTTCCATAATGAAATCGAAATCCAAAATGGGAAAATAACTTACATCGAGTTACTAGTAAGCAGGTTGCAGCATGAATTTGCCCGCTGAGTAAGCCAATACCTAGGTCAGATTAGTCCTCCATGCGCTTCATTTTTTTCCCTTTTTATTTTTCCCCAAAACCCCCTTTTTCTCCTTTAAACCCCCCCGGCCTCTCTACTTAAATAGGAAACCCTTTTGTCTTTCAAATGAGACAAATGGAGATAGTCCATCTTCCACGTGCTAAAACAAAGCGACACCTTTCCTTCTTTCCATAGAAAGTTGATAATTTGGGGGTGTTACATACTCCCCCCCTTAAATCAACACCGTCCTCGGTGTTGTCCCATTTTATAGTCTACCACATTTGTATCTGTACACCCATACTTACATAATAACCGACACATGGTTTCCCAATATATATATCCAAATATTTCTATCCTTTATCTCGAAGAGAAAGATAGTAAAATAACAGTAATCTCAATACTTATATTGTTTAGACATGGATGCGATTATGCCATGTTTGTTCGTGATCTAGCCTTTAGTCCAACCTTTACTTTTATATCAAGCAATCACCATATCTTGCCGTAATGGTAAAACAAATTTTACGTTCATTCATTCTAACAGAAAATGAATCATAATTAACTTGCATAGGTAATTTACTTAACTTTAGTCAAGGCTATCATGCCTCATTCAAAATTAACTCTTTCCAAACGTAAGGTTACTTTCGTGACTCCTGTTCGGTCAATTACCCATATGTTATAAACATATTTATGGTAGCCAAAATAAATGAGCACACATCATTTATGATATTACAACGAGAATGTTAAGTTTCCTTCAAAGATTATAATGAAACATAATCTAGTCCAGAACACTCTCATAGTGCTCACTAGATTAGATGGAAGGAAATCATAATCTAGTCCAGAACACTCTCCCAGTGCTCACTAGATTATATTTTTCATTTTCGCAGCTTGCCAAGTTTTCAACTTGGTTTTTAGCTTATCCCCTCATCAATAACTCTTGTGTGCCTGGCTGACTCTTTAGCTTGCGACATAGTTTCACAAGAAATCTCCATTATGTATCTTTTATAACATGAGGCTGGAGCCCTCATTTGATGATATAGATTTCCTAGGTCTTTGGGTCATCATTAATTGAGCCTCTTGCTCAGTTCCGTTCCCTTGGGAATATGCCCACAATTTTGGGGGAAGATGCCTCCGAGCATCGACTGAATACAACTATTTCCACTTCTCATCCCTTCTCGAATTAATAAGTAATTTTTTTAATTCTTTTATAATTGAATTGATCCTTCTTGGTTAACTTCATTGGGTCCTTAACATAAAATACAACATAATGGTTTTTCGCAACATTACCCACTTCAATAACTCGTACTAATCAATATGATTTTCCACATGAAATCTAAAAAATAATATTTATGCATGAGTTAATTTTAGGTTGCTAATCTATCTTTTTGCTACTTGCAAAAAAAACAAGATATAATTATTTTAGACATAACTTCACCTCACATCCTTGCTGATGGTTGTAGTGCAGATATCTCCATATGGCCATCCTTCACTTAGTTGATTTCCATGACATCTCACATTTATCGTAACGTCTATTTCCTATTTCATTTTCAGAATGTTTCATCATTAGTTGATATGCAATTCATAGAAATAATTGATTGACGTGTTATCATTTATAACCTCGTTAGCATTCCAAAATCAAATCAGTCATTATATATGTTCATCAAATTGAGTAATTATGGGAGACATATTGTCATAATTCTTTGACAACGTTTTTCATGAAACACACTTGTGTCGGTGCTTTCGTCGCCAATAATAATTTATACAAGAAAATACATTTTCCATTTCAAAGATAAAAACTTTATTTCAAAATTACATCACAAAATCCTACTATCAGACAATTTTTATTTTTTTTTGCAATACTTTTTCCACCGCCATTCATCATGAATCATATACTGTTAATCATGATCATTAAACATTTCAAGATTAATCATTCCTAACCCAGCTTCCTTGTCTTTTCTACTCAATATGACTCATAGGTTGTTTTTTATTCAGTATTGATATTGTAGCATACTACAAGGTAAGCTCGAGATATTCGTCTATTATGACTCTAATCACTATCTTCAACATACGAATATCGATACGAAACAATATTTCAAAATATGGGGTTATATACATATAGAGAGAATAGTTTTCTTCTGCTATGCCATATTATATATATATATATATATTTTCTTAATGGATTTTCTAAGGTTGTCATGGTCAAAATATTTTTGGCACAATCATTATTATCAACATTATAAAACATTTCCATTTAACTCTAAAATTCAAGGCATCATTCATTTTACTTTCTCATAGAAAACATAAAAATGGTTTAAGGTTACAACTCAATACCCTTCAAAGCATATATTTTTATCATCACCAGTGTTCTAGGGTTTTCCTTAACTGAACGTTTACCTTAAGAATTCAAATATCAAATAAATCTATGTAATTGGTCTGTGTGTGATCATGAGGGAAACAACACAAAACTCTCCTTTAATGAAAGAAGGTAAAATTGTCCCTTACGGGAATCTAGAATCGATCCCGATATAAAGGAACATTCACAACTACAAACATATATTTTCTTCTTTCTTAAGGTGTAAACACAACATACTATGAAAACATTATTTATTTCCTTATACTTAAAAAGAAAATTCTTCTAACAACTGTAGAGGTACTCTTAACCGCCAAAATCAGATTATTTTTCTAACACAAACTCTTCTACCAAAGAGAACATACGTATCTGGTTCTTTGGTTACAACCGTAATTTATATCAAGGTTCTTTGGAAATCCGTGCCATATTGCACAATATCAAGGTTTTTTCATTCAACATATGGGTTAAAGGATAAATGACGAAGGCCATGAGATGATGGGTGGTTTTCATATATTTAAGGATGATATCATTAAAAGGAGTGGAAAGGAAATCTATTTCCACCGATGTCTATGTTTCATGCATAAACCTTGGGATTGCAAGAGCTAGATGAAACTGCTTAACATTTTTTTAGGTTTGTCACAAATTTTCATTGTTCAAAGTTTGTAAAAAACAATAAAAAATGATCACATCTAAATTGCACTGTAGAGAAATATAAGTACACCAAGTCGAATCAATCAGAAAATTGATATGAAAAAATTAATTGAAGATCGAGGCATGAAGTGATATCCTCCACTAACTTTATATTACATTACAGAAGACCATTATAATGAAAGTCATGAACAAGAATCTACATTATGATCCAAACAAGATTAAAATGAAATTATCCCTCACATTATTTATATGTGTATTAAAGAAAAGTAATATTTACGATGAATTCAATTTATTGTTTCTCCATTCCCGATGTAGGGTTCCCAACAGTGGCCAAGTCATGTGAGGGTGGATTGGGAGATTACCTTAGTTGATTGGATGAGTAACACCATGGGAAATCACTATGGATTTGATGAAACGATGGGTCCATGAAGGACTGCAAGCTAGAGGTGGAGACTAATTAGTTGGAATGGCAATAAGAACAAAATTGATAGGTGAGTTCAGAGCGGAATGTGGCTTAGTCTAGTTTTTATCATGGATATTTTATGCAAGGTAATGTGGGTGAAATAATGAATGTGGGTGTCTATTCCGTGAGAATCAACTTTCAGAATCTGTATTCCACGCTAGTTGTTATGTGCTTCAATGAGAAATTGATTGAGAAGAGTTGAAGTACAAAACCCCATGGATTAGTCTAAATAGATAAAGATAATAGTATAATACATATGAAAATTTGGGGCCCAATATGTAAACAAAGATGACAAAGGAAATCGAATGAAGATTTGAGGATAGTGTTAAATCATGTTCTGGGAATGGAAGATGCCCATTCTTTTCTTGCTAGGTCCTAGCAATTCAAAATGAAATCTACAAATAATTGGAAGGCCAATACTTTTAGCAGTGGATGTACATAAAAATACACCTCTTAAACCCCAATGGATAAAACCTAAGTTGCCAGGAAACTGGGTATGGGTATGGGTACGAGGATGGGGATGCCACTTTTTGAAAAAGGGTACTTAGGTACGTCGCGGGTACTATATATAGATAGATATATGTCATAGTAACAACATACATATGTAGATTTCTTCATAAATTATGAATCATGATTCATAATTATAAATTCAATGATTATTTGAACAATGAACATTCAGATTGAAAATTTGAAACATTAAATTTGATAAATTATAGACTCGGTAGATATCATTTGGAAGACTGGAAGATACATAAAATTTGACAAATCATTGTACCAAGCAACTGTAACAGCCAATCAAACTTAGACATGAAGGTACACTTGAAATATTATTTTAAACACCTATTTTTAACTACTACTGTTATAGGCAATAAAAAATTGCAAACTGCCAAATATATTCCTCTGTTGTTGGGAGTGTATTTCTCAATATTAAATACATAAGAATATTTTTTATGTGCACATTTGGTAGTCAAATTATGTTCCATGAGTGTTGAACACAAAACCATAAAAACATTCATTGTAAATCAATGTAAAATCAATCTACCATATTTGGACAATATTCAGTGGAATTTGAACAGTGTTGCAAAGTGTTTGACATAAGTCCTGAACCAGAGTCCATATGTATTTAGAAAAAAATTTGTTCAGATTTGGTGGGGGGTCATTACATTTTCCCCAATGGATTTCATTTTACTAAGCCAAGCATACCATCGGAGTACCCAATCATGGGGTGCAAAGTACCCAAACACGGGGTACGAAGTACCATTTTGCCTATAAGTACACCTTTTTTTATAAGGTTAAGACTCGAGTACGTGGACCAAGTATGGGGTACAGTGAGATACGTACCCTACGAGTACCCAAGTACTCGGTACGTGTACCCTACCCTCAAGTACAGCTACCCTGGCTACAAGAAGCCATGTTCCATGTTAGTTGTTATGTGCTTCAGTGGGAAATGGGATGAATAGATAGCAGAGATTGAGGAGATTTGAAGTACAACAGTCCATGGAATAGTTTAAATATATAAAGATAATAGTATAATACATCTGAAAAGCTGGAGCAATATCATTTCATCATAATTGTCTGCGAACACTGAAAACCATGTAGTTCATGCAATTTAATAAAACACATGCTGCATATTGCATAATTATAGGCTTGCTACATCATTCAATCACCGCTTTACTAAATTTCCATTTTGTTATTGAATCTTTCTCTTAACTCATCACTTCATATGCTATTACAGATAAAACTCAAAGCCCCAAGATGTGTATGTCAAACTTGAATCATATATGTTAGTATTTCAAAATAATAATGGATTCACTTCATTTAAGTGTAGTTTCATTTTAATTTTGTATACAGAATCATTCTTTCCAAGTAACCTAAGCATACTACAGTAAACAAATTGGAAACCATGATGACTGGCAAAAGTTTGGAAATGTCAAGCCCTCTTTTCAAAAGAGAAAATCAGAGAAGGTAAGAGATCAATTTCAGAATAAGAGGCCCACCTGTGTGAAAGGATTTGGGACATTCATCACAAAGGAGAAGCTCACCTCCATCCCCACACTGGTAACAATTGTCATAGTTTTCACTTGGATCAGTCAGCTTATTCCTACCATGCCTTTTCTGGTTGGATAGTAAGTATGAAACCTCATGTAGTGAGCACCCATTCAAAAGAAAGATATTTTGATAACTGTTCATCAATGAGAAATGCAACAATAAGTTAGCCATTGTTGGTCGAAATATTGTCTTGAGTCTTGACTAATATAAAATTGACAAAAATCAGAACAACTTGACAAAGACACACATGGGGCTCGTCTCTGTCCCCATCCAACATGTACTTCAAACTTTGAATAGCACACCTAATCAATATAAAGCACCATAAATAGTAAAAGTAAAAATACTGAGCAAGTGGCCCTCTGAAAGGGCATAAAAATGATATAAAAATGAAACAATATCTTTGGTTACACTATTTAAAATTCCAGTCATACTTACCACCTTTTGACAACAATGAAAAAATATATCCATGTGTTGCTTTTATCCCTCACAAAATTTCTAAAACAGATCGCAATACAATATAATCAATAAGAAGTTCAATACTTTCTCAATGCCAAAAGACGAGTTGCTTGAAGCTTCGATTAAATAGCACTACTAACATGTCCTTTATGATAGTGAGACAAGGGAGTCCCATATTCTAAACCACCAGGCATAAAAATTCGTTTGTGTTGCACCTTCATCTCCTTGAACAAAGCAAAAAAAAAACTAAAACATTAGCTCTTATTCTCAGAAATTACTGCATTGCACTTAACAAATGTAAAAATTAAACGGCTGATGCATAGATGCTTCTGTCTTGGTACCACATAAAACACTATTCATTTCCTAAAATCTGAGAGTTCAAATTTATTTGACCATAAAAACAGTGACACTAAGCAAAGGGGAAAGGAAAAACTAAAAAAAGTAATATAAAAATGTGATATGATTTTCGAAGTCATACCTGAGTGGTTTCTCAGGTGCTTTCGAGCCCAAAACCCTAGGAGGTATGCTATTCAAATTTAGTCATTGTGCAAATATACTACAAGTGCATTTGTTAGAGAAATGAGAATTTAGATTAAATGACATACCTTCCCCTTCCTCGCTTTACAAGATTAAACCCACCAATAGGTTCTCCGCATTTAGAACTTGTAAGAACACTGATAACATAGATACAAAGGAAGTTAGAACATCTTTCATCCCTTTACAAATTTTCTTATTCATTGTAAATTTAATAGATACACTTTACTTCAACTATCACAGTCACTTTCATGTTGAAAGTCAACATGACATCATGAGTAAAGGCCTAAATTTCTTTTAGCACTATTGTTCTATCATAACATGTCATATACAGTAAAATAGATTGAAATACTCCTGATCTTTTTATAGTGGCCTAAATGCAGGATGAATTACCTAGCATTTGTAATGGATTCTACTTTAGATTAAATGACATACCTTTCCCTTTCTTTCTTTACAAGATTAAATTTTAAACCCACCAGCATGTTCTCCGCAATTAGAACTTATAAGAACACCGACAAAATAAATACCAAGGAAGTTAGAACATCTTTCATCACTTTACAGATTTTCTTATTCATTGTGAACTTTATAGCTACACTTTACTTTAACTATGACAATCCCATTCATGTTGAAAGTCAACATGACATAATGATTAAAGGCCTAAATTTCTTTTAGCACTATTGTTCTATCATAACATGTCATATACAGTCAAAATAGATTGAATTACTTCAGAGCTTTTTATAGCGGCCTAAATGCAGGATGAATTCCCTAGCACTTGTAATGGATTCTGCTTTGGGATTTTCCTATACAGATTGGTCTGACTCACATTTTGAACATGTCTGAGGAGACCTCACTCTTCTTGACAGACTAATATGTTCTATTCAGAGATGAAAAAAAAATCAAAACTAGGAAAAAATTATAGATAATATGCATAGACCAATACCATCACATCTTGATGATATACATTTTTTAGACGAGATAAAATGGTAAAAATCATCATTATTTCCATTTTTCTATCTTTATAACCATTGGGTGGAGACAACTAAAGGAAATCTAATAAAATGGATATTTCAGAATCCAGTCTTAAGAATTTTTTTTTTGCGTTGAACCATAATTCGTTTGGGAGTGAAGGTTTTGAGCCATGGAGGTTCCGAAAAAGCATAACAGATAATATTTCCTAGTCAATGAAATGTTAGACATGCTCCTTATTGAAGGGGATTTTAATTGAGGGGTGGCTGCTTGTCCTAAAAAAATCATTTTTTCCAAGCATCATTATTTCACCTTCAACTACATTAGAATGTCAATCCATGTGAAGGAAAAATGTCATTACAGAAGCTACTCCTCTTCATTGAAGAATCCGCACTTACATAAAACTAAGGACATGAAAAACAACATCAACAAATGGGAACATTAGATAATACATGCCAAAAATCTTATAATCTGCATCTATATCGATACTGCTTCAACAACACAATTTTTTTAGCTTCCCTTGCTAAGTCATTGCTTGGTTTTTCAATATATCCCCTTTTTTCCACTAATTACACCTAATACAAGAGTATGGATACACTATGGGAGCACCTGTCCTATATAAAGACCAAAAGTAAAACTATAATATCTAAGACGAAATGTGGTGTTGGAAGATATGGAGTATTCTTGGTTTTTCCAAGAGGGGTTGGCCATAAATGGTAGGTCCATAAAAAAGTTCTCAACTTGGCTAGGAAGCTACTATTTACTATTAGAGAGATAATTGTGGCCACTTAGCTGAAGGAGAACTGTAAATATCTATAAATAACACTTAGTCTTTCCAAATTAACATTTTTTAAGAAAATTATTCATGGGAGAGATTATTATATTACTTCCTTCCTCTCCTTGTAAACTAATGTTTAAGAAACTGGAATTAACTCTATAAAATATGATAGGTTATATTTAACACTAAGTGAATACACCACTCTTCTCAAAAATCATATGTACAACTTACTAGAGTGACTCTGCAGTATTAACAGTTGTAAAAGTTGAAAGTATGTGCAATATGGTTTACACCATACACCATAGCATAAGGCCTTCCATACAATTTTAGGGAAATCCCCATATTGTCTGTGTTATCAAGACTAATAAAAATCTGCTAGGTTATATTTCACACTAAGTGAATACACTGGAATTAACTCTATAAAATCCTATAGGTTATATTTCACACTAAGTGAATAAACCACTCTTCTAAAAATTCATATGTACAACCTACTAGAGTGACTCTGCAGTATAAATAGTTGTAAAAGTTCAAAGTATGTGCAATATGGTTTACACCATACACCATAGCATAAGGCCTTCCATACAATTTTAGGGAAATCCCCATCTTGTCTGTGCTATCAAGACTAATAAAAACTCTCACAATTTACTCAATCATTCTGTTACTTAGCTTAATCTAAAAAGATTTTTCCAATTTTCTTGAACCTTGACCAGTTGATAAAAGAAACATTTAGATATCAAAACCAGTTTTGTTAAAATAAAAAGGTATAATGTTTGTTGGCAATTTCCATTGATCTCACAACATACCCAATTACAAGAGAATAATTTCAATCCCATATTGTACTAAATGAAACCAATGGAAAAATATTCTCTGCTTATTTCACAACTCCCTACATAAATGAATCGTAACTCCATTGGCAAAGCTCAACTAGTGCACACATGCTTGGACTCAACAAGAAAAGAAATCTAAAATATTTCAAACATTCTAGCTTTCTGAATTGAAGAAACTCAAAGTTGAATGTCATCTATCATTGGGTAGATAAGATGAATCTTCATACTAATGTTTTCAAACTCTTTCAATCAACCATTGATATTAGTTCAAATTGAAAAAAATAATTTTCATTATCAACTTCAAGGTCTTCTACACCAATTTCCTCATTAACACACACAATTGAACTCATGAGAGAACAAATATTTTCCGTTAATAGTCAATGGTCAATTTTATATACATATTAACCGAGATCTCTCCACTTAAGCAAGCCTACCTGGTGCAAAGTTTCAATTGGTTGGTTGTCATAACTTTGTTCCCTCAGTCGAGGCCTTCACCAACTTGATGATGACATCAGAATTGACTATATTCTCTACATCACTGCTAGAAGTGATCTTTGCCCCAACCTTCCCTTCACTTGCATCGGTTCCTAAGCTAAATCTTCCTGGCCCAAATGCAATATCACCAGCTCCTGCTTGATGTGAACCAGTTAGTGCATTGCATTGTGATCATTGGCATGTTATGTATGGAAAATCGTCTCTCCTGGCCAAACCTGCAAGTGAAAAGAACATGCACATTCAGACATGTTAAATACGACAATATCAAGTTAAACTTTCTCCCTTCTAATGCATTCAAATATTATAGATCCTATTAGTACATTCACAAACATTTCCATGAATTAAGGTGAAACATTTGGGGAAATAGATTACAAAATGATACCTAAGAAATATTTTGAATTCATATACCATGGGATAAACATGCATCACGTGTCTACATAAGCCCTTAGATAAACATCCCACATCCAAAAGTTGGGGTTGTCTAAGGACAACATGAAAAAATAACCTTACCAAAAAGAAATGGTAAAGTTGTGAGAAACTTTGAGGACTAAATAACTTGTTACTAGAAATAATTGATACTACTACGATAGTGCAGTGGTGCAGAGTTGTTTATTTTGACACATGCTCCTTAGGCACCAATCTTTGTCAAACCTTATCCTGTGAACTCTTTATGAATGAAGAGTAAGTTCATTGTATCTTGTAGAAATTATCTATATACCAATGTTATCAAAACAAAAACTAGACCAAAACCATATTAGCTAAAAATATTTAAACATACAATGAAAGCATTGATTGTATTAAAAAATGCATAAAATATTGAAATTCTGATAAAATATTATATACTGTTAGGATATTCAGACACTTAGGAGTTAGTTAAGATCAACTTGTGTAATATATCCATTAGGTAAAGTGTATTTCTTTAGTATGCATTTGTAAATATTCTAATCCAATGGTCACGATATGCTCTAGACATAAAGTGATCCGATGGTTCAACTTTTCTTAGATCATACCTACCATTGATCCATGGCTTAACACCCGGCTGGTCCATGATCTCTATTTAAAGAGCATGGAGGGTCCTTGTCTTGTTGATCGATCATGATAAGCTCATGTAACTTTCTTTCTTTTGCATAATAAATTGCTACAAGTACCTATTTGGTTGGGGTCGTGGACTGTTTTCCTCTCGAGGGTTTTAACCATGTGACAAAAATTGGTGTATTGATCTGTGATATTTTTGTGTGAAGTGGTTGCTATAGGTGTTTGGTCTTTTGGGATTACCCTGTGTACCTGAACATGGTATCAGAACGTTTATGAAGAGCCGCTTTTGGTTTTGATCAAGATCTGGAACCGATGTTGCTGAAAATTTGAAAGGATTTATGGTTTTAGATTTTCTGTGCATTTGTGGCATGCAAGAGCTATTCCATTGTGTCCAGAGCACCGTTTCCATTGGGAAATAGTTTTTATTTCACCGAAAATCATTTCTGTTTGATCTAGAAACACCTATTTCGGCAAATCTGAAGGTATAATGTTACAGTGATGGATTTGTTTAAATTTTATTTAAACCTCTCATATTTTATCAGTTTTATTATTAGATCTTTATTGTTTTAGTATCGGACTATTTCCTTCCCTAGCTGCGTATGCTCTTTTTCGTGCACCTTGTGTGATCGTGGCGAATCAGAAACAAAAAGGGAAAGTTTTTTTTGTTGTCTTTTTGGCTACACATGCTCTTTTCCGTGCACCTTGTGTGATCACGGAAAATTTGAAACAGCGAGAAAACTTGAAAACGTATACTTTCCAGGAAAGCTAATAAAGATCTAACCCCATTGTGTGGAAAAAGTTTTGTTTTTGTTTTTGTTTTTCATTTTTTTGTGATTTGTAGGAAAAAAAAGGCAAGCACGGAGAATGACAGAGAAGAGTAAAAAAAAAAACCCTTCCTCTTTCCATTCTTTTACATACCTTTTAAACTTAGCTCAATTGGTCCAAAGTTGTTTTATTCCTTAATAGGTCTTGAGTTCAAGTCTTATTAAACTACTTTTTAGTGCATGCAATTTCTATTTTCAAGTTACTTTATTGTAAAAGTGCATCTCACTTAAATAAAATAAAATAAAAAGTGAGTCACTTAAGTCTTTTAATTTATTGCCGTACTATTTAAAGTAACATTATTGTAAAAGTGAACATCACTTATTCTAAAAAAGTGATTCACTTAAAAGTAAGTTTATTGTAAAGTGATTGTCAAAGTTTGATCTTGGGAAGAGGGGGTTCTTTTTTTAGTTGGTCAAGTTAATATCTGCCACGTCACTATTGGAGACATCTTCAACATTTTCTTTGATCAAGCATAACTTCATCATCGAGAATCAGTTTTCAGTGCTGTTTTTTTTTTAAACCGCATATTTTTTCAAGCTCTTTGCATCCAGATAGTTAGTTTCTATTCTTTCAGCCATTATTTTACAGTATGGCTGCCCCTTGTGATATTATACTTACAAGTTCTAACTATTTCTCATGGAAATCTCGTATGGATGATATTCTGTGAAGTAGGGGACTTTTCAGGATAAACTCAGGGAAAGAAACAGAACCCACTAATGATGATAAGAAAATTAAATGGGCAAATAGATGTGATGAAGCTCGTGGATTGATTGGGATGTCAATCTCTACTGATTTGCGATTCCACATATCTGGATTTGATGAACCTGATATAGCTTGGGAAAAGTTGGAATCTGTGTTTGGTAAACATAATGAAATTCGAGGTCATCAACTTGAGAATGAGTTGATTTCCTTGAATCCAAATGATTTTTCATGCATTCAAGACTATTTATCTAAGTATAAAACTCTTAGACTCTTATGTGCAGAATACAAGATTAAGAAATAAGATAAACAATGTATTTATCATATTCTTTCCAAACTTGGACCTGCATATTCTATTTTTGTATCTACATTCTACTCCATGAAACAATCCTTGACTGCAGCTAGCTATCAGGAGCCTAGTCTTGAATCCTTTTGTGATTCCTTAATTAGAGAGCAAGATAAGCTCATTCATCTTGGAATAATTAACAATCTAGATACATCTGGGAAAGCCTTATTGTTCCAACAGAAAAAAAAGTCCAAGCCTCCCAAGAAACAGAATTTTCACAATAATAATCCAAACAAAAAGGGTTCCAAACCCTCTTAGTCAACTCCTTCTTTAAAAAATGACAAAGGATCCAAGCCAAAAGGAAAGAAGACTGAGCATCATTGCAATTTTTGTGGGAAATATAATCATGATGAATCTAGGTGTTTCAAGAAGATGGTAGCCTTGGAAGCAGCAATGAAGAAGCACCACATCAACCTAGATTCGTCTTCAGAATCTACCTCTCATGGACATGCACTTTGTGCTTCTGGTTACTCTTATAATTCATCTTCTTCTTCTACTTCAAATGAATGGCTAATTGATTCTAGAGCATCTTATCATATGGCTAAGGATCAAGCCATCTTTTCTACTATGCATGAATGTAGCGCCAAGAAAATATTTGTTGGTGATGATAGATCTCTAAGTGTTGTAGGTTCTGGAATAGTTCTAGTAGAAAATGGTCATTTCAGTGATGTACTATGTGTTTCAAAAATGTCTTGCAATTTGTTATCAGTCTATCAAATTACTCATTCGGGTGAAGGTAAAAATGTGACGTTTACACCTCACCAAGTTGTAATCAAGGATTTTAAGAATCCTCAAAATGTCCTTGCTACTAGAACTGTTGATGATATTACCAGGTTGTACAAATTTAACAACTTTGGGTCATCACATTTTCCTTCAGTTTTTGTTGTTCATAGTGATAACTTGAGCAAACTTTTTCATGAGCGATTTGGTCACTTAAATTATCACTTATTGCAACAACTATGTAAAGACAATATGGTGATTGGTCTTCCGATGGTATCTTGCAAGGATGGTGTTTGTTCTGGTGGTGTACTCAAAAAACATCATCAGGAAAATTTTGACAAACGTGCCTCTTGGCACGCCTCGGTTCCCTTGGAGCTTGTGCATAGTGACTTGTGTGGCCCTCTCCCATCTGCATCCTTTTCTGGTTTCAAATATTTCTTAACTTTTATTGATGACTACTCTAGACGCACTCGGGTTTACTTCCTAAAACTTAAGAGCAGAGTATTTAACATGTTCTTGGCCTACAAGGTCCTTCTTGAAAAACAATCTGGTCATCAAATTATTAAGTTAAGATCTGACAATGGAGGAGAATATGTTAACAACAAGTTCACTACTTTATGCAATGAACAATGAATCCAACAACAACACATTGTTCCATATACACCACAAGAAAATGGTGTAGCTGAACGGAAGAACCGCACTATAAAAGAAATGGCTAATTGTATGATCCAATCTAAGGGACTAAGTCTTCAATATTGGGGTGAGGCCATAAATTGTGCAAATTACATAGTTAATCGCACACCCACTAAAGTTTTACAAGGTATAACACCGGAAGAAGCATGGAGTAAAATTAAACCAAATGTAAGTCACTTTCGTGTGTTTGGTTGTGAAGCATGGGCTCACATTACGGATGAAAAATGGAAAGCATTGCAGCCTAAAAGTGAAAAGTGCATATTTGTTGGATATTCTGAAGATGTAAAAGGTTATAGACTTCTTAAGCCCCATTCACATGATATAATCATTAGAAGAGATGTTAAATTTTACGAAAATCTCTTGGCCTGCGAGCCTAACTTGGTGGGTGTGCCATCTTTGGCTTACGAGCTTGATTCGGTGATTGTGCCTTCTTTTTCTTCTTCTTCCAACTTCCTTGACAGGTTTCTAACTCCAGTTTTTGATGATGACAGTGAGGATGAAAATACACCTCTGCCTGCTCATGTTCCTCCAATTGCACCAGCACCAATGCTTCCTCAATGGGTCCGTTCAACATGTGAAGAAGCTGGTGATCTTGCCAGTGATCCTAAAGATCAATGTCGAACACGTTCTCAGTTTCAGTGAGCCTCTTCTCTTTTGGCTCAAGTTTCCAAGAATCATGATCCAGAAACTTCTGCAGAAGCTTCAAGAAATCCATATTGGGATGCAGCTATGGATGAAGAATATCGTTCCTTAATGGTGAACAATACTTGGGATCTTGTTCCTCTTCCAAAAGGAAGAAAACTTGTCACATGTAAATGGGTCTATAGAACTAAGTATGCATCAGATGGAAGTGTTGAAAGAATTAAGGAAAGGTTATTTTCCAAAGCTTTTTTCCAAGTTGAAGGGATTAACTACAATGAAACCTTTGCTCCTGTCGCCAAAATGAATTCCATCCACCTTGTTTTTTCCCTTGCAGCCTTACATAACTGGGAAGTCCATCAAATGGATGTCAATTCTACCTTTTTACATGGTGATTTACAGGAGGAAATTTATATGGAACAACCTCCTCGATATGTTGAGGATAACTCTAGCCTTGTCTGTCTCCTTAAGAAATCCTTATATGGCCTTAAGAAATCCTTATATGGCCTTAAGCAAGCTCCTAGATCTTGGTATGCCAAAATGGATAGATTTCTCCTCGACACTGGTTTTTCTAGGTTCCATTTTGACCCCAATGTCTATACCAAGAAAGTAGGAAACCATCTCATCATACTTCTTCTGTATGTTGATGATCTTATCCTTACTGGTAGTGACCCTAAACTTATAACCCATGTGAAATCCAGTCTTAAGCAAAATTTTGAAATGTCAAACTTAGGAAATTTTCATTATTTTCTTGGTCTCCAAGTCTTGCAAACCAAAGAAGGAATCTTTCTTTCCCGGTCTAAGTATGATTGTGACCTACTTCATCGCTTCCACATGGAAGATTGTAAACTAGCCCCTTCTCCCTTCGAGTCTGGAGTCAAACTTTTTGTCACTTGTACTTCCCCTGAAGTAGATGCCACCTTATATCATCAACTTGTTGGTAGTATTTTATACTTGACTCATTCTTGTCTTGACCTTTCCTTTGTCGTTTGTCATGTTGCCCATTATATGCAAACTCCTCATGAAATTCACTGGAAATCAGCAAAAAGAATACTTTGATATATTCAAGGTATAATTCAGTTTGGGATTCATTACAGTATAGGGGGGACAACTTTGTTGGTTGGTTTCACTAGTTCAGATTGGGTCGACGATCCTGATGGTTGAAAGTCTACTGCAGGTTATGTTTTTAGTCTGGGATCTGGACCTGTCACCTGGGCTTGTAAGAAACAACAAGCTCTTGCTATTTCTTCAGCAGAAGCAGAATATCGAGCCGTAGTTAATGCCATTCAGGAAGCTTTATGGCTTCGACATATCCTTTCAGAGTTTGGATTCGAGCAGCAACAACCTACTCCACTTTGGTGCGAGAATCAAAGTGCCATCAATATTGACAAAGATCCAATTCTACATCAACGCAACAAACACATTGAGCTACACATGCACTTCATTAGAAATCTTGTTCATGATCGTGTTCTTGAAATGCTCTATTTCCCTACAAATGATCAAGTTGCAAACATCTTCACCAAGTCTCTTACAGAAGCGAAGTTCTCTAAACTTTGATCTATGTTAGGAGTTCAAGAATGTGTCCTTAAGGGGGGATGGGCTCCAATGCCTCCTTCCTTCTCCTAATAGTTTCACTTTTGTAAATACTTCAATTCTATCCCAAGTTGTTCTTAAGGGGGGATGTTAGGATATTTAGACACTTAGGAGTTAGTTAAGATCAACTTGTGTAATATATCCGTTAGGTAAAGTGTGTTTCTTTAGTATACATTAGTATGCATTTGTAAATATTCTAATCTGACGGTCACGATATGATCTAGACATAGAATGGTCCAACGATTCAACTTCTCTTAGATCATACCTACCATTGATCCGTGGCTTAACACCCGATTGGTCCATGATCTCTATTTAAAGAGCATGGAGGGTCCTTGGCTTGTTGATCAATCATGAGAAGCTCATGTAAATTTATTTCTTTTGCATAATAAATTGCTCCAAGTAGCTATTTGGCTGGGGCCATGGACTGTTTCCCTGTCGAGGGTTTTAACCATGTGACAAACATCAGTGTATTGATCTGTGATCTTTTTGTGTAACGTGGTTGCTCTAGGTGTTCTGTCTTTTGGGAGTACCCTGTGTACCCAAACATATATTCATGCACATCAATGTACATACAACCCATTAAACACCAAGCATGCAATATAGGCATGCAATGGTCAAAATAGAAAAATGACACCGAGTGCAATCCATATATGAACCAAAATATATAAAGTTTGAGGCTCTAAATGACATTTCGAGTGAAAAAAAACATACTACAACATAACACCAAAATCAGCTATCCAGTAAAATCAACTCACAGACAGTGCCGACCAAATCAGATCCAAACTTGCTATGAATTAACTTTCTTTGCCACAACACCAAAATCTCTAAATGCTCACAACTAATCAATGAGGAGTATTTTCTGGTGGTCTGCTTTATGTTGAAATTGAGGAATAATTTTTTTGTATCTAAATGAATACATAATTCCTATTATTCACTTCATAGGTTCCATTAAATTAGTTCACTTTCTTCCAAGACACGTTAATTTTTATCGACCATTCAATGTGCAGTACGAAGTAGACAACTCGTAAAAGTTCCTCTTAAGCTAAAGCCTCTATGGATATGAGGTGAATAATGGAATTACCAGAACATTTTCCTGTGCATTTTATTATTTCTTAAATAGAAGAATATAGTTCCTATGTTTCAATCTTATAAGAAATATGGTAGAAATAAAGGTCTCCAAACCCTAGCTAGGGAAACCCCTCCTCTAGCTAGGATCACCTCCAACTGAAGTTGGTCACTCTACCAAATATCCTCAATGTTCTAGCATCAACACCAACAAGTCCATATTGACACATACACCAAGTTTGTAGCACACAACGTGTCTAAACTAGTGATTTTACAAACCCTAGAGTTTCACCTCTTGCATCATCACAACCACGCAAACCTCCAATACTACTTTCATGTGTGCCAATGTGACCACTAAGCTCCAATTCTGGTCAACATGTGTTTGAATCCAAACTTCTAGGTATATATCACATGGTATCCAACTCCATGGGATAAGTTCCCAATGCTCCTCCTCGGTAGATACCTCTCCTAATTTAACAACCCACATGCACATTTTCTTTGATACCTATTCGATCAAAGAATAATGAAATCATAAGTCCATATAAAATACTTTTTATAGTTCACTCCATAATAACAAAATTATCATTAGCTGGACTAGGGACAAATTGATAAAATAGGTGACAAATGATTGGAGGGAGTACCTAGAAAGAAGATGCAAAACTATTATATACTATATAGTAAAAAGTTTAAACAAAATAACTAACTGTTACACAAAGGGTGAAGGAAAAAAAATGGAAACCATCTTCATCAACATCTTTTATCACTTCTAGATTATAATGCTCGATGTCCAATCCCCTGCTATCTTCATTCCTTGTAAACAAAGTAGGTATTGATGGGACTTAGAATATCCATCAACTTGGTAGAAGTATTTTCACTGCCAAAATTCTATGGAGGTTGATAAAATTGGAAAGTATCTAGCAACACATAATGTATGCTAATTATGTTGCTTCCCTCATCTTGCAAAATTAGATCTATTATCAGAAAATCCCATGTTTTGGATTTTCCCATCCTTGGTTCTTGTTTATACGTTGCATCTAGGGTGTTCTACTTTTATTTATTTGGCCAAATATGATTAGCAAAAGTTCTTTAGTATTTCTATAAAATCCATTATCAAGTCCTAATGCTGTTAATATATGATATTATATAGGGTTTTGCTGAATTGTAACAGGATGGCACAAATAAATTCTTTGAATGACCGTGGCAAGGATATCAACGAAGAGGACAAAGAAATTTGAATGAAGATTTGAGGATAGAGTGTTATATGATGTTCTAGGAATGGAAGACGCCCATTCTTTTCTTGTTAGGTCCTAGAAATTCAAAATGAAATCTACAAAGAATTGGAATACCAATACTTTTAGCAGTGGATGTACAAAAATAAACACCTCTTAAACCCTAAGGGATGAAACTAAAGAAGTCATGTTCCACGCTAGTTGTTATGTGCTTCAGTGAGAAATGGATTGAGGAAAGTTGAAGTACAACAGTCCATGGATTAGTCTAAATAGATAAAGATAATCGTATAATACATATGAAAATCTGGGGCCCAAGATTTAAACAAAGAGGACAAAGGAATCTGAATGAATATTTGAGGATAGTGTTACATCATGTTCTGGGAATGGATGGTGCCCATTATTTTCTTGCTAGGTCCTGGCAATTAAAAATGAAATCTACAAAGAATTGGAAGGACAATACTTTTAGTAGTGGATGTACATAAACATACACCTCTTAAACCCGAAGGGATGAAACCTAAGTTGCCAGGAAACTGGGTATGGGTACGGGTATGAGGATGGGGATGACACTTTTTGAAAAAGGGTACTTGGGTACGTCACGAGTACTATATATAGATAGATAGATAGATATATAGATATATGTCATAGTCACAACATACATATGTAGATTTCTTCATAAATTATGAATCATGATTCATAATTATAAATTCAATGATTAGTTGAACAATGAACATTTAGATTAAAATTTGAAACATCAAATTTGATAAATTATAGACTCGGTAGATATCAATTGGAAGATTGGAAGTTACATAATTTTTGACAAATCGTTGTACCAGGCAATTGTAATAGCCAATCAAACTCAGACATGAAGGTACACTTGAAATCTTATTTTGAAAACCTATTTGTAACTACTATTGTTATAGGCAATAAAAAATTGCAAACTGCCAAATATATTCCTGTGTTGTTGTGAGTGTATTTCTCAGTATTAAATACATAAGAATATTTTTTATGTGCAAATTTGGTAGTCAAATTATGTTCCATGAGTGTTGAACACAAAACCATAAAAACATTCATTGTAAATCAATGTAAAATCAATCTACCATATTTGGACAATATTCAGTGGAATTTGAACAGTGTTGCAAAGTGTTTGACATAAGTCTTGAACCAGAGTCCATATGTAGTTAGCAAAAAATTAGTACAGATTTGGTGGGGGGTCATTACATTTTCCCCAATGGATTTCATTTTACTGGGCCAACCGTACCATCAGAGTATGCAAACATGGGGTGCGAAGTACCCAGACATGAGGTACGACGTACCATTTTTCCTATAAGTACACCTTTTTTTATAACGGAGTCTCGAGTACATGGACCAAGTATAAGGTACGATAGGAGACGTACCCTACGAGTACCCAAGTACTCGGTACATGTACCCTACTCCCGGGTACGGCTACCCTGGCTACAAGAAGTCATGTTCCATGTTAGTTGTTATGTGCTTCAGTGGGAAATGGGATGAATAGGTAGCATAGATTGAGGATAGTTGAATTACAATAGTCCATGGAGTAGTTTAAATAGATAAAGATAATAGTATAATACATCTAAAAAGTTGGAGCAATATCATTTCATCATAATTGTCTGCAAACACGAAAAACCATGTAGTGCATGCAATTTAATAAAACACATGCTGCATATTGCATAATTACATGCTTGCTACATCATTCAATCAATGCTTTACTAAATGTCCATTTTGTTATTGAATCTTTCTCTTAACTCATCACTTGATATGCTATTATAGATAAAACTCAAAGCCCCAAGATGTGTATGTCAAACTTGAGCCATATATGTTAGTATTTAAAAATAATAATGGATTCACTTCATTTAAGTGTAGTTTCATTTGCACTTTGTATAAAAATGTATTGTTTCCAAGTAACCTAAGCATACTACAGAAAAAAAATTGTAAGCCACGATGATTGGAAAAAGTTTGCTAATTTCATGCCCTCTTTTCAAAAAAGAAAACCATAGAAGGTAAGAGATCAGTTTCAGAATAAGAGGCTGACCTGTGTGAAAGTATTTAGGACATTCATCATAAAGGAGAAGCTCACCCTCATCCCCACACTGGTAACAATTTTCATAGTTTTCACTTGGATCAGTCAGCTTATTCCTACCAGGCCTCTTTTGGTTGGATAGTAAGTATGAAACCTCATGTAGTGAGCACCCATTCAAAAGAAAGATACTTTGATAACTGCTCATCAATGAGAAATGCAACAATAAGTTAACCATTGTTGGTCTAGATATTGTCTTGAGTCTTGACTATAATAAAATTGACAATAATCAGAACAACTTGACAAAGACATATGGGGTTCGTCTCTGTCCCCATCCAACATGTACTTCAAACTATGAACATGACACCTAATCAATATAAAGCAACATAAATAGTAAAAGTAAAAATACTGAGCAAGTGGCCCTTTGAAAGGGCATAAAAATGATATAAAAGTGCAACAATATCTTTGTTTACACTAGTTAAAATGGTAGTTGTACTTACCACCTTTTGACAACAATGACAAAATATACCCATGTGTTGCTTTTGTCCCTCACAAAATTTCTAAAACAGATCGCAATACAATATAGTCAATAAGAAGTTCAATACTTGCTCAATGCCAAAAAACTAGTTTCTTGAAACTTCGATTAAATAGCACTACTAAACTATCCTTTATGATAGTAAGCCAAGGGAGTACCATCTTCTAAACCACCAGGTATAAAAATTCATTTGTGTTGCACCTTCATCTCCTTGAACAAAGCAAAAAAAAAACTAAAACATTAGCTCTTATTCTTAGAAATTCCTTCATTGCACGTAACAAATGTAAAAATTAAACGACTGACGCATAGATTCTTCTGTCTTGGTACCATGCAGAACACTATTCATTTCCTAAAATCTGAGAGTGCAAATTTATTTGACCATAAAAGAAGTGACACTAAGCAAAGATGAAAGCAAAAACTAAAAACATAATATAAAAATGTGATATGATTTTCTAAGTCATACCTGAGTCGTTTCTCAGGTGCTTTCGAGCCCAAAACCCTAGGAGGTTTGTTATTCAAAGTTAGTCATTGTGCAAATATACTACAAGTGCATTTGTCATAGAAATGAGAATTTAGATTAAATGAAATACCAACCCTTTCCTCACTTTACAATATTAAACCCACCAATAGGTTCTCTACATTTAGAACTTGTAAGAACACTGATAACATAAATACCAAGGAAGTTTGAACATCTTTTGTCCCTTTATAGATTTTCTTATTCATTGTAAATTTCATAGATACACTTTACTTCAACTATGATAGTCCCTTTCATGTTGAAAGTCAACATGACATCATGAGTGAAGGCCTAAATTTCTTTTAGCACTATTGTTCTATCATAACATGTCATATACAGTAAAATAGATTGAAATACTCTTGAGATTTTTATAGCGGCCTAAATGCAAGATGAATTACCTAGCATTTGTAATGGATTCTACTTTAGATTAAATGGCATACCTTTCCCTTTCTCACTTTACAAGATTAAATTTTAAACCCACCAGCAGGTTCTCTGCAATTAGAACTTGTAAGAACACCGACAAAATAAATACCAAGGAAGTTAGAACATCTTTCACCACTTTACATATTTGCTTATTCATTGTAAATTTTATAGCTACACTTTACTTCAACTATGGAAATCCCATTCATGTTGAAAGTCAACATGACATCATGATTAAAGGCCTAAATTTCTTTTAGCACTATTGTTCTATCATAACATGTCATATACCGTTAAAATAGATTGAATTACTTCTGAGCTTTTTATAGTGGCCTAAATGTAGGATGAATTACCTAGCATCTATAATGGATTCTGCTTTGGGATTTGCTTGTATAGATTGGTCTGGATCACAATTTTAACATGTCTAAGGAGACCTCACTCCTCTTAACATACTAATATATTCTATTCAGAGATGAGAAAAAAAGTCAAAACTGGGAACAATTTATAGATAATATCCATAGACCAATACCATCACATCTTGATGACATACGTTTTGTAGATGGGATAAAATGGTAAAAATCATTATTATTTCCATTTTTGGATCTTTATAACCATTGGGTGGAGACAACTGAAGGAAATCTAATAAAATGGATATTTCAGAATCCAGTCTTAGGAAATAATATCTTGTTTTGAACCATAATTCAATTTCCGACTTGGGAGTGAAGGTTTTGATCCATGGAGGTTCCAAATAAGCATAACAGATAATATTTCCTGGTCAATGGAATGTTAGACATGCTCCTTATTGAAGGGGATTTTAATTGAGCGGTGACTACTTGTCCTAAAAAAAACATTTTTTCCAATCGTCATTATTTCACCTTCAAATGCATTAGAATGTCAATCCATGTGAAGGAAAATGTCATTATAGAAGCTGCTCCTCTTCATTGAAGAATCCACACTTATATAAAACTAAGGACATTAAAAAAAACATCAACAAATGGGGAAATTAGATAATACATGCCAAAAATCTTATAATCTGCATCTATATCAATACTGCTTCAACAACACAACTTTTTCAGCTTCCCTTGCTAAGTCATTGCTTGGTTTTTCAACCTATCCCCTTTTTTCCACTAATTACACCTAATAGAACAGTATGGATACACTATGGGATCACCTCTCCTATATAAAGACCAAAGGTAAAACTATAAGATCTAAGACAAAAGTGGCATTGGAAGACATGGAGTATTCTTGGTTGTTCCAAGAGAGGTTGGCCATAAATGGTAGGTCCATAACAAATTTCTCTCAATAGATGGAGAAGCTCATTCAAAAAGGAGCATCAGCATACATGATCCAATGCCATCAAATGGAAGGACAATAATGTGAACAGAACAAGCTCAAAGAAGAAATCTAAAAGTTACTCCAGAAATATAAACAAATATTTGAAGACTTACCGATGCAGCTACCACCTAAAAGAAGTATAGAACACATAATCGAGGTTAAATCAGGGGCAAACCCTATCAAGGTTAAACCTTATTAGTATCCCCACCATCACAAAATGAAAATAGAAAGGTTAGTCCAAGACTTATTGAAGTGTGGTGTCATCACCAAGAGCAGAAGCCCATATGCAGCTCCGGTCGTGTTAGTACGAAAGAAGGACGGATCATTCAGGCTATGCATTGATTATCGAGGATTAAACAAAATAACGATTAAAAACAAATTTCCAATTCCCTTCATTGACGATATGCTGGATGAACTTCATGACACAAAGTATTTTTCAAAACTTGATTTAAGGTCAGGTTACTATCAAATCAGGGTCCGATTAGAAGATATCACCAGCGTCGATCCAAATCCTAGGCTCTATCAAGCGCCGAGAGGGATCAAATCTCTCTAGGTGCAAACCTCTTCTTAGGTATTACACTCAATGAGCTATCAACTTTGGTGTGTCCTATATATATCATTGATTTTATTCAAACCAAAAGACACATCTTTTTGTTTAAGGTCAAAATATAATTATATTTATTATTAATATTTAATATTATTTATGGACAACATATAATATTTAATATTATTTTTTATTTTGTTAGGAACGAACATTACAACATCTCCCCATAAATGGTTTTAAAACCATATGCAAGGCCCTCCTAAAACCATGGGTTGTTTAGGAGGCCTTGCACATGGCCTTAAAACCATTTGCAAGGCCCTCCTAAACCATGTAGAATAAAACCATTAGGAGGCCTTGCACATGGTTTTAAAACCATGTGCCCGGTCCTCCTAAACCATATACAATAAAACCATGGGTTGTTTAAAAGGCCAACATTCTTTTGCAAATAATTCAATTTTTATTTTTTTATTATTTTGTTAGGTAGGAACATTACAACATCTCCCCCATATTGTGTTTTTTTTTATGATCCACATTTTTTTTTTGGGATAATAAAATTTTTACTTTTTTATTGTTTTGTTATTTTTTACTTTTTTATTGTTTTGTTAGGTAGGAAGATTACAACATCTTCCCCATATTAGGTTGTTTTTCTGGCTGACATTTATTTTGTTTTATAATTAAAATATCTATTTTTTTATTAATAAAAATAACGTTACGTAACGTTATAAGATCTCCCCCATACTGGGCTGTAGAGAGCCTCTCGGCTCAACAAAGACTTCTTTCTAAACTCATGAAGGACATTATGAATTCAAAGTAATGCATTTTGGGTTAACTAATGCCCCTGCCACATTCCAAGCAACTATGAATGAACTATTTCAGCCCTACTTAAGGAAATTTGTGTTAGTATTCTTCGATGACATCCTTATAATTAGCAAGACGTGGAAAGAACATTTGAAGCAACTAGAAAAGGTTCTATCTCTTTTGAAGGAAAACCAATTCTATGCAAAGAAGTCAAAATGCATGTTTGGGAAGCAAGAAGTAGAGTATCTCGGTCATATAATATCACAAGAAGGAGTCAAGATGGACCCAAGAAAGATCCAATCGATGAAAGAGTGGCCCCAACCCAAGAATGTTTCAAAATTACGAGGATTTTTGGAATTAACAAGTTACTATCGAATATTCATCAAGAACTATGCACATGTCACTGCTCCACTAACAAATCTCCTAAAAACGAATTCCTTTATATGGGATGATGAGGTAAGAAAATGCTTTGAAACGTTGAAACAAATTATGTCTTCAACTCCCTTTTGGCAACACCTAATTTTTCAAAACCATTTGTAATTGAATGTGATGCTTCAGGGTTTGGGATAGGAGCCATGCTAATGCAAGAAGGTCATCCAATTGCTTTTGAAAGCAGGAAATTGAACAAAAGAGAATTCCTGCAGTCTACCTACAACAAGGAAATGCTTGCCATCATGCATGCGTTAACTAAATGGAGACAATATTTGTTGGGAAGCAAGTTCCTAATCCGAACAGACCATAATAGTCTACAACACTTATTACAACAAAAGATGTTAACTACTAAACAACAAAAGTGGATCGAAAAGATCTCTACCTTCGATATGGACATTTTACATAAAAAGGGGAAGGACAATGTAGTAGCTAACGCTCTATCAAGGAAAGATGAAGAGGTACAAGTCTATGCCGTATCAATGGTAGTCCCAGAATTTTTTGCATGAAATCCAAATCGAATATGCTAAGAATGCACAGGTGTGCTCCATAATTGAAAACATCAATCAATATCCAAAGTTTGAATGGAAGAATGACCTCTTATGGTACAAATGATGAATCTACTTAAGTGCAAACTCTAAGTTTAAAACCAAGGTATGTAAAGAACCACATGACTTCCCCGCCGCGGGACATGTAGGATTTTATAAAACCTACTATAATGCAAGAAAATCATTCTTCTAGAAGGGTATGAATGCCGACATTCACAAGTATGTTGCAGAGTGTGAAACTTGTCAGAGAAATAAAGCAAAGAATATCTCAAGCCCCGGGTTACTCCATCCACTGCATATTCCAAACCAGAAGTGGGAGGAAATTTCTATGGATTTCATTGAAGGTCTACCCATATCGGACGAGAAAGACAAAATACTAGTAGTAGTAGACAGGTTGCACATTTCATAGGAGTAAAGAGAACTGATTCTGCAAAGGAAACTGCAGAAGCCTTCTGTAAAAATATCTACAAGTTACATGGCTTCCCCAAGACTATCGTAAGTGATAGGGATGCCAGATTCAAAGGTAATTTTTGGAGAGAGTTCTGCAAGCAAATTGGAATGATACTTAACATGGGCTCATCTTATCATCATCAGACAGATGGCCAGACAGAAGTGGTTAACAAATGCTTAGAGACCTACCTTCGTTGCTTTGTAACTGACAAACAAAATAAATGGGTTCAATGGTTACATCTTGCAGAATGGTGGTATAATTCTACTTATCACACATCAACAAAACTGACACCTTTTCAAGTCCTCCATGGATATGCACCCCCAAAATTGAAGGATATCATTACCAACCAAGCAAGGGTCGCCTCAGTAAAAGACCATTTAGAAGAAAATCAAAAGGTTGTACAAATACTTAAAGAGAATCTAAACACCGCAAGGAATAGAATGAAGCAGCAAGCAGATTGACATCGAACAGAAAGAGATTTTGAAATTGGAGATTGAGTATTTGTACGATTACAACCCTATAAACAATTGTCACTAAAAAAAAGCGGAAGAATAAATTAGCTCCACGATTTTATGGCCCATATCAAATCAATAAGAAGATCAGCCACATGGCATATGCATTGGAACTACCAAAATCAAGTCCTGTCCACAATGTTTTCCATGTTTCATGCTTAAAAAGGATGATAGGTCAACACCAACAGGCGCAAACACTACTTCCCATGTTAGATGATGAAGGAAGAATTATTTTTGAACCATAATATATCATTACTACCAGAGAAAGAAGATTAAGGGCGAGAGTAATTAAAGAGTACATTATAAAATGGAAAAACCTCCCGGAGGAAGATGCCACATGGGAATGTGAACAATTCGGACAACTACATCTTTCTCTAGCACAGCTTTGAGGACAAAGCTCCCTTAAAGAGAGTGGCAATGTAACAAATATTAAATAAATACTAAGTAAAATTAGTTAACTAGTATCCCAAAGGGTATGACCTTTCGTTGTACACACTCAAAGCCTATAAAGACAAATACCAATTGTAATATTTATCATCATCAATATATCATTAATTATTATTTAATATGATTTGGTGTCCTGAAAGCCAATTGCTTCACCACCCCCATCTACTTTAATGCAACAATAGCAGTTAAAATAAATATATGTAAATTTAAAGTTTGTGTCCTTAGGTAATCTTTAGAAAATGTTGGGTACTCAGATTTTACTGAAAAGTAATATTATTTGGTGGAGAGTACAATCTTTATAACTGATGTGTAGTCATTTTTTTACTGAAATGTAATAGATACGAACATGGTGATTCAATAGGATATTATGACTCAGATTTTTGATTTTTCTGTAATTCTGATCAAACACATTAATGGAATCTGTTATCCATGTTTATCTGAAGACTACTATTTGAAGAAAAGAAAATGCCATAAAATATATCAATCGCAGGAATATAAATTCGGTGAATCGACTGTTCAATGCTCTTGTTTCCAAGATGGTATCATCTGATCCGTGAACCAATCTAGCCACTCAAGTCAGAAGAAGTTAAAACAACGTGGAATTTTTGCATGACAGATTACATTAAAAATGGTCAACCTCAATACTATTTGTGAAAGAAAAGCTGATTTGTTAAGCATCCCATGAGTGCCGGAGATTTGAATTGAACTGACAGGAGCCCCCTCGTTATAACTATGCTGCCTGCAGTGATACGATTCAAAAGATTAAATTACATTCAGCCCATCAATTAGAAACACAGAAATCTAAACTAGTTTTCTTGTTACACGTTTGGTAATGCTTGGCAGTACTTGCAAATTTTTAATATCAAATGATTTAACCAGAAGGTGTTAGAAAAGCCCATTACCCGGTTCAAGCTTTCTTACGCCCTGGCCTACTGTTGCAAGCGCCACTAGCAAGTAAATCTGGAGTTGTAAAGGGATAAATATAAGAAATAACTTTTTTAAAAAGACTGGGTTTCTTCTCCCTTGCAGAAGCTCTGTAACAGTTGACAGCATCTGACACAGGGTCTGCAACCATTATTTGACCACCGTGGATGGTTTCAGAAGTTGGAGAATCATCAGATTTTGCAGGACTCGCTCCAAAATTCTCTTGCATCCAATTAGTTTTTTCTGACACGGGAGAAGGGAGTGACATTATATCTGGAGATTGATCTTGGGGGTTTACGTTTAGTTTTGAAGAAATTTCCCTTATCTTGATAGCTTGAAAAAAACATATACAAACTTTTCAAGGAACTTGAACTGTCGTAAGGCATAAGATCATACAGAGAAAATAACCTCATAGGTTGTGGTAAAAAAGAGGGACATATATAACTTCTACAAGACGAGATGCATATGCATTCACTATATAATATATATCGATCATGCTTTAGATTCAAACAATGCAAAAAGAAAAAAGTATAAAGACATAGCATTTTTTTTTTGTGAAGACAAATTCTCCATGTTTTTTTGGGATGATTATATTTGTTTGCCATGTATTTTCCATCCTTTTCTATATGTCCTGTGTAGATAGGTGTCCATGAGAATGAGAATGCAGGTAGAATACTCCTATCTTCTAGTTCTTAGAACAGTTGCTAAAACTA
>LPNX010901590.1:26844-83625 GCA_001517045.1 Pseudotsuga menziesii | reverse complement strand
GACTTTCTTATTTCAACGATTCCATCAAACATGTGGATGGAATGGCCTTGCTGTCGAATCTCCACCAAGGACAACAGGCTTCTCTGCAACTATGGAAGATAGAGAACGTTCTTCAACAAGAAATCAGGGAATCTAGGCATCTTCAGTCGAATGGTGCCCATTCCCTTTGGTTTAATACTTGACTTATCTGCAAAGTACACTATGCCATCTATTGTTTCATTCAGTTCTTCAAAACAGTCTTTTCTAAATGTCATGTGTGATGTTGCACCAGTATCAAGCAGCCAACAATCTTTATAAGATGAAAGAGAAGTCATTTCATTAAATCCAAGATTACAATGTGCAACAATACAATGAGCAGAATCAGAAGATTTACTAGCATCTTGATGTTTATTATCATCTTTCTTTTGTTTGTGCTTGTCTTTGATGGAGTCCCATGAAGCCCAACATTGATCTGATATGTGCCCAGTCTTTCCACAACGCTTGCACTGCGACTCTGATCTTTTGGTGAAGTTATTTCTGCCCCCTTTGCCTCTGAAGTTTCTTCTTCTTCGTCCTCTCTTGCTGCAATCTCCCTTGGAAGGGTCTTTGGATTGGTCTTTGCCAGCTAGGGAAGCACCAATACTAGATGCCAAAGAGTGCATCTTTACAACCGTTAGTGTAATTTACAATAATAAACTTGATATGACAAAGAGATATAGGAAAACAATAACCTTGCAGGTCTACAGTCTCTGCCAAGGTGAGTACAATGCAATTTTATAGGCTCCTTCAATACAAAATATATCAGTCAATATCAGTCTCAGTATCACAATGCAATATATCAGTCTCAGTATTCAGAATTTTTGAATATTGAAATCGGTCTTCAACTAGGTCTTCAACAGGCTGTAGCAACACAACAATCTCCAACGCAGGTAGTCTCCAACGTAGCAGTCTTCAAGGGAGCAAATACACCGCAACCTCCAACGCAGGTAGTCTTGCATATACACTATGCATTTCAAGAAAATATGTGCACTATGAAGGTCTTCATACACTTCTGCAACACAAATTTAATTCTACGCAAGTATGCAAACTCACTTTTTTTTTCTTTTCTCAGCACCAGTAATTTTGCAGCACTATTAAAACAATTCTACAGCGCTTATTAAAAACAATTTTATAGCAGCATGCAAATCGATTCGATTCTGCAACACCATGCAAATTAAAGCCTGATAGACAATATTATAATGCTTCTGCAATCATTAAGCATAAACCCTGCAATCATTAAGCATTGAGGATGGAGGTCGCATTCACAATAGCTCCACATTCACGAGCAGTCATGAGTAGACACCAACAATATATCAGATTCAGTATCTCAATGCAATATACAACACATTTCAGTACCTAGAGAGTCTCCACAGGGCGCAACTCCAATGCAGGATGCAGATATATATGATATATCAGTCACACTATAATCTCAACGCAGTATTATATAGCTAGCTCAAAATGCAGCTATCTCAAATATATATGAGTCACAATATATATCAGATAGGTCTTCAAAGCAGCAAGCATTAGTTCAACGCAGTCACACCATACAACTTCAGCATACATTATACCATGTAACTCTGCAACGGCACGCTGATACAGAGAGAGCGCGCGCGCAAGAGACACGGTTTTCGAATCTCTGAAAAAATAATTGGTGCTTCCGCTGCCCCTATAATAATCTCAACTCTTGTAGAAAGCTCTAAACAATGGTGAACCCGAGCTCGTGTTACGTCCCCTATACTTATAAAGGATGTCGCTGCTACAGGAGGAAATCAAGTCTCTATTCTAAAGAAGGTATTGTGGACGAAGACATTACCATGAAAAGGTTCGACTTCAAAGTAAAGCCGACGCTGATTTACAAAGGAACCCTGCCGTTTGAACCGGACACGCCCACACCTGTAAACTGCATGCAATCTCCCTCTCCTCAGCACAAATCGTAGCAAGAATACAACTCATTAGCACTCCATGTGTATTCCCAAAATGCATTCTCCATATCAACTCAGCTATTATTTCTCCAGCACAATATATCAGTCTCTAATTCGGGTCAGGCAGCTTTCAGTTTTCAACAGACACAGTGTATTAATCTCCAACGCAGGCTCTTAGGCTCTTCACGCAGGCAGTATCTACTTCAGGCAGGAGTCTCTAATACACAACACAGTCTCTTCTCCACGCAGCATCACAACGCAGGCTCTTCACGCAGCATACACAACGCGGGCTCTTCAGGCTTCACGCAGGTCTCCTCCACGCAGCCAGCGGTCTCTTCAGGCAGGTTGCAACTCCACGATTCTCAGGCCCTCCACGCAGTCTATCAACACTTCAACGCATTCTTCAGTCTATCAATCTCTAACGCAGGCAGTATCTCCACGCATATTTCAGTATATCAATCTTCTCGACAAGGCTTTCACAACCTCCTAGAGAAGGGGCAATGTAAAGAATTTTTAATGAATCAATAAAACGGGACGTAGCCTGTTAGTCTCCAGCAATCTCAAACTCACCACACCACCAAATCCGCTCATATGTCACTTGGCAATGTGATGCTCTTGATGACTTTCAAGGCTAGGATAATGCACACAAGAAACCTTTGGATGTGCCTCTAAAGTGCGGGCAATCCTTAAAGCTGATGTACACGAAGGTGCAGAAAATTAGGGTTTCTTCACAGTAATACGAGAGGGGATAAACGCATTCCTGGAAGGCAGACTCCAACACAAAAGGAAATCGACCGCAGATGGAGAAGGTCTCGACACTCAATCTCAGGAGATATACTCAACGCATTTACAGCGAGAGTGGAGAGGTCGTAGTTCAAGACTTCAGCGTGAAAGAATTAGGGTTAGGGTTAGGTATTGTGCTATACCAATAATGCATGCACGCCGAGACTGGATTTCTCATGCCACTGGCAGACTGATGGAGCAGTCTGGCAATGGACTGGACAACAGAATGGCAGCCAGGAGTTATGGCAGACAGCCCTGCTCTGATACCACTTGTTAGGTATAACTCCCGATTCAATCTTATTCCCTTACCAAAGCAAATATTTATACATTACAATGGCGGTTGAGAACCAGCCTTTTCACCTTCCTATCTATTCATATTCCTATTTATTATTTATTTACAATAATCCCGACTATTCTAACAATTCTAAACCATGGCATATTAGGCTCAACATTGTTCATGACACACATTATTGTTGTTACCATATATATTTTCAATTGAATATGAGACATTTCTAAATTTTGGCAAAATAGAATGTATGTGTAATCCTCTTGTTTCCACTTTTTGTGATCTTTTATCTAAAATATTTTTTCCCCATGGTACAATATCTGGGGAAAACCCCCATGTGCTTCCTCTGGTTTTGAGGATGGAAACCATGGTAAACCAAAGATTCTTCAAGGCATAAGGCTAAGTCAACAACATGGCTCACAGTTGTTACAACAATATACTCATTATGAGATCAGCATGTCACTTATAGGAATAGAACCTAGGTGAGAAGGATAAACTTAATATATTATATGATTGTAGGTTACACAATCATACCTTTCCCACTTCGTAATGATGTGTGAAAATCAAGCCTTCATTAAGTTGACTTGGTAGTTGTTTAGGGTTAATGTTAGGGGGTTTTCATGCCTCAGCTCCCAATTAAAGTTTTTTTTTTGTTGTTATCTAGGACTGTTTGAATCTCCATATGTGACTAGATACATAAGCATGAGTAACAAGAGCTATGTGGAATATTCTTGGTACTATGGTGGTCATATCATAGGTCAACTTTTCAATGCATAAATTTCTCTTATAAAATCCATTTTAGATTTCTTTATATCACTGAAAATACCTTGATAAGATAATTAGTCATAAGAGACAAATTCTAAAAAACTAGACGCCAAAAATGTTCTAAGCCCTCTAAAATTTGCAAGAACCTAAATCACCAAAATAAGATTTGGACTTTAATTAGATAGGCCAAACAAGGACATGGATATGATTTTCATTTCATGATCTAATAAGATGGTATTGCAACATATTAGAAAGCCATTAGAGTTGTTGAAATATGCCATGTTACAGTGTATATGTTCTAAGAATTTCAGGTTTTGATGAAATGCCATTGCTAGTATGTCAAAAGTTCAACGTTCTCAGAGGTCGCTAGAGTTTTCAATCATGACAAATGGCACTGAATATGAGTCAAAATTACATTGATTTAAATATATGTTGCAAGTGTGACGAACATTATTTTATGGTATTTCTTTTTTTAATTTCATTTATGTTGTGACAACACATTCGCATTACTTTTCACCTTAGTTATCCAACCTTCTTACCCTCAATTCCCTTGATAAATCATTTAACATCAAGGGACTATTCGTGTTTGTATGTATCCGTTATACACATCCCCGAAATCCTTGGGGTTATACGATATGCTGTAATAAATTTGGTAGGAGGCATCTTCTTTTCCATTGGAATTGGCCCAAATAAAATCTCAAAGTATCGTTTCAATCCTTCAAGACTGATAGGCCTATCATGGTATCAAATGCCTGGTCTATTTTAAAATTCATTGATCTTCCCTATGTCCTCTTTGCTCTTCTTTTACCTATCTGTCTGCGTGGAGTTCATTATTTTTATGCTGGACCTATTTGCTCGACGATATGCACTGATCGGACGGCCGGCCATGTCGGACGTGACCGGTCACGCGCGGCCGATCGTTCAATCGATGCATATCGTCGGTTCGGTAGTCAACTTCTTATTTTTAGGCTGGACCTATTTGCCCGACGATATGCACCTTTCTCTCTTCTGCAAACCCTAATCCGTCAGACAATCCTCTACGCAACTTTCTGCGTACTCTATCTACTATTTTTTATCCGTGATGTGATATAATTCTTTCGGTGTAGAAACGTAACTCACGACCGCTGTGTGTCATCGACTTTATTCCTCACAATTGATTCTCTCTTATCTATGAAATAAAAAGAAAGTTGTTGCCCTACCCTCCAAAGGTAAGTAATAAAAGAAAGCCTCCTTAGCACACCAGAGAGTTCAGAGCTACGAATTGGTACTAACGTGAAAATGGGTACAATGTTGGAATAAGGTTTTTATTTTACTCTCATATTTTTTTTTTGACGTTTGGGTTTTTATATTATGGGTAGTAAGAAAATTTACCCTTCTAACAATGCAAGTCTTTGTAAATGGAATTGTTATAAATAATGATGAATGCAAGATTCTACAAAATATAGTTGTGTATGTCTCTTTTTTTCTGTATATTTTGTTTGAGTATCCTTTATTCTACAAGGCTATTTTCATTGTAAATGTTGCACATAAAATCCATGTCTCTCAATACCTTACTTAGTACTTGCTTTCATTTAAATTTTGAATTCCTCAGTGAAATTGAATCATGAGATAAATATGAGAGATGTTTATTTCATTTTCAATGAAATTTTTGGAGAATTAATCAACACTCTTTGAATGTGAATTTATATATTTACTGAAATTATGAGATAAATCACTAAATACAAAGGCTACATGCTACATATTACTGATGTTATTTAAATAATAGATTTCAATTAAATATCTGAATCTCAAAAAATTAGTAAATATAATGTCAAAAATATAGTGCATTACCTCTGATATTGTAAATAACTTTCAAACTCTCCAAGGCCCTCCAACTCCCACTAGTCCCACCTTCCAACTCAAACTATGCTAATGTAATCAACTAGCATTGAGCACTATAATTTATAAACTATAGATGATCATTGAAATAATAACCAACGTAGATCCAAATCCTAGGCTCTATCAAGCGCCGAGATGGATCAAATCTCTCGAGGTGCAAACCTCTTTTTAGGTATCCATTGATTTGACTTAAACCAAAAGACACATATTTTTATTTAAGGTTCACATATAATATTTTTATTATTAATATTTAATATTATTTATGGCCGACATATAATATTTTTTATTTTGTTAGGAACGAACATTGCATCATTTCCCCACACATGGTTTTAAAACCATATGCAAGGCCCTCCTACAACCATGGGTTGTTTAGGAGGCCTTGCACATGGTCTTAAAACCATTTGCAAGGCCCTCCTAAAACATGTACAATAAAACCATGGGTTGTTTAGGAGGCCTTGCACATGGTTTTTAACATGGTTTAAAAACCATGTGCAAAGCCTCCTAAACCATGTACAATAAAACCATGGGTTGTTTAAAATGCATTGCACATGGTTTTAAAACCATGGGTCAATAAAACTATGTGCAAGGCCAACATTTTTTTGCGGATAATTCAATTTTGTGTTTTTTTCTTGACCCACATATTTTTTTACGGATAATTAAATTTTTACTTTTTTATTGTTTTGTTAGGTAGGAATATTACAACATCTCCCCCATATTAGATTGTTTTTGTGGCCGACATTTTTTTTGGCAAAAATGACATTATTTTTTTATTTTGTGTTACAAAATCTCTTCCATAATATTCACTATCACTATTATTTTTTGCTGACATGTTAAACGTTATTAACATTACATCACGTTACAAGATCTCTCACATAATATTCACTATCACTATTATTTTTTGCCGACATGTTACAAACGTTACTAACGTTACATCATGTTACAAGATCTCCCCCATACTGGGCTGTAGAGCTCCTCTCGGGGCAATAATAATAAAAATAATAATAATGGAAAAATAATTGAGTTAAATAAGTTTACATGTTTTTAAGAAAAATCAATTCAACTTGCAAACAAAAGGCAACAAAAGGTAAGAAATTAATTTTAATTTAATAGATGTTTTATTTTTTTTAAATGAATATAAGATTTGGAAGTTGGAATTTAGAAAGTATAGTTTTATATAAGATAAATATATTAATACTACTAATAACATAATGATGTTTTAGAAATTTTGTTACCCATAAAAATAGTAATAATATACTGATGGTTTAGAAATTTTATTACCGTTCAAAATAAATTTTAGAAATTTTATTACCCTTCACAAATGACAGTTAACCAAAATTTTAACCCTTATTTGACAGTCAAAATACCCCATGATGGGCATTTTTCATGTCAAATTCCATCAAATTCTATCAATGAATGGGCATCTACTTGTGACTAGTGAGATCCACATGCAGGCTTGGTGTCTCTCTGCAACTTAAGACTCGTGACTTACCTATGATGTGAGACCTACGACTTGACCCAGTGTTGCATTCAATGGTACTCCCCCATATGGAAGCACACCATCATTCTTCCAATATATGTCTTCATCATTTACATTCCTCTTGTCTCTAATTGTACCTTAATACTTGGATAAATACTTAAAATGCTAGCTAGCTCTATTGGGGGCATTTTATTTATTCAATAGTTCCATAGCTAGCATGCCAAGCAATGGCGATGATGTTCTAGAAATGCTCATGCTTGGTAATCTTGCAAGCTATTTTATTTTCTTAAGATCCCATAAAATTTGGTTGGGATATTTTTGAACATGGGCATAGAAATGTAAGCTTAGCCCTTTTTTTCTTTGTAAGAGAAGCATATTGTTCCCTAATTTTCATATGTGCATTGAATTTTTTTAGGAGCACATTACTTGTCCTAAATATTTTTGTTTTGTTGGTATCAATTTAAGATCAATCAGTATTATAAGCTTGTAGCGCAGAGATTGTAAGACTATAGTGCAAAGATCTTTATTGTACTATTTGTATCATAGAGAAGTAGTAGAGATTAAATTCTAATTGATTGTTTGTATATTGCAAAGAAATTTTGTACATATTATACTATAACTCTCTTGCAAACTACTGTAAAGATTGCTTTGTAACTTGTATTGCAAAGCCTATCGCAAAACTTGTTGTATTGTAGAGATTGTTGCAAAAAGCATATTGCAAATTGTATTAAAAAACTTGTATCATCAACCTTGTTGAAGATGCATTCCCTAGTTTCCATTATCGGAGTGGTGCTCAGTGGAAAAGAAAAATATCAAGAATGGTTGAGGAAGATCAAGCACACCCTCATATTCAATGATTTGTGGGATGGAATATGTGAAGGAGAAGGCGATGTTGCACGCGAGGAGCCTAAAATAAACAAAGAGCTTTCCATATGGAAGAACATAGATAGGAACTCATATGCTCTAAATGTTGTTGTATAGTAAGTGAAAAGGTGAGTCAACATATGATATTTGCTAAAATTTCTTATGATGTTCTAAAGAAGTTGAAAGAAATTTTGTATGACTCACATTCTATGCTGGAGCTAATTCAATTGTTATTGACTCTCTTTAACCTAGAATTGAAAGATAACGATCCCATGGCTGTGGCATCTAAGATCAAAACCATCATGCATGAAATTAATTCCATTGGTGTGAAGGTATAACTTCCTCACTTTTTTCATCGAGGTCCTTTGCCCCACATATTTACACTATCTTGAGTCACTTCAAGCTAGTGGCCAACTGAGACCTCCAATTTAACACTTTGGTGGAGAAGATTGCAGGATGAGAGAAAGCCTTTGGAAATAAGACAATTCAACCCAATGGAAAGAATGTATGCCTTGCATAGAAAGGGAAGAATCAACCACATGGTTCTTAAAGGAGACAACAACAAGGAGGACACACACAAAAGAACTTTAGATGTATGGTTTGACCCAACCATGGTGAGATATTTGATCTTCAATGTGTCCAATGTGTCAAGAAAGGACACGAGGAAAATACATGCATAATTCCTTAGGAGAATATCACATAGAAGAAAGAGAATAAATGAGACAAAGGTAAAGCTCATGATTCTGGTAAATCTCCTAAGTCTGATCATTTTATTATTCCACGCTATATTGTTGGCATAAATGAAATTTTGTTTAATACGTCATTTGCATCTTGGAGAGATACTTGGTTTCTTGACAATGGTGCAAATTACCACACAACATTTAGAAAAGACCTCTTTGAACAATTAAATGACAATGTAGATGGTGAGGTATATTTTGCAAATAAATCCAACCTTAAACCCAAGGAAATTGGCCCTCACCATGCTCAAATTTCATGGATTCCTTGACTTTCTGCTACATAATGATTTCTATCTTCCAAAGTTGCAAATAAACTTATTGTCTCTTGTGCACATTTGACAACAAGGCCATTTCATCCATATATTCAATGAACAAGTTGAGATAAGGAGATCATCTGACAACCAAGTCATCATGACTAGATGGGAAGATGAGATACTGTTGAAGTTGAAAGGGACATCTATAAGAGATGAGAATGTTGCATACCACTCTTAGCATGGAAAATGTACATTGTCATTCAGTATTTTGTGGCATGCTAGATATGGGCATATCAATTATGATGGTCTTCATTTGTTGAATAAGAATGGTATCTTTGTTTTACCGACCATTCCAAAGAAGTCGAACAATGTAAGAAAAATTTCCATGATCACGTTCCAAAGCAAGTATGAAATTAGAGTTGATACACTTTGACTTGTGTGGCCCCATATTAGTTCCTTTTGCAAATGGTAATAAATTTATCATGAATTTTATTGATGATTATACCTAGAAGTGTAGGGTTATTTATTCAAGCACAAATCTGAAGCATTTGAAACATTCAAAAATTTTCATTCATCGATTGAAAAAGCAACACATTCTCATATTGACATTTTTCATAGTGATAATGGAAAATAATATGCTTCGAATGAATTTGAAAAGTATCCTTGTTAACATGGAATTATGCATCAAATTGTTGTTCGATATAATCCTCAGTAGAATGTTGTAGTAGAAATAATGCATAGGAAACTCTTGAATATGGTACACTCCTTGTGATTTTTGAAGAATGTGAAATTGATGTTTTGGGGTGATGTACTGCTATGTTCATTCTATTTGAGAAACATAATTCCAACTCATGTTTTTTGATACAACTACTCCATATGAAATGCGTTATGGACACATTACTTAGGTGAGACATATCAAGGTCTTTTGTTCCACTTGTTATGCCTTAATTCCAAAGGAACAAAGAAATAATGATCTTGGATCAATATATGATTTGTCATCTATTTTGGTGCTTTTTAGGCAGAACAATTGGATGAATTGGCTTGTAGGGCCCATTTTAGGTGCAGTTCTTACTTTGTATATTTGTGGTCCAAAACCTTTCAAATCCCATTTGAGGTCTTAAATGATGTTTTTTGTGATCCAAAATTTATAAACCATGTCTATGACCCACTCGATGTTATTATACACTCTTAAGACCTTTCCAACAGTGCAAAGTGAACTTGAATAGGAGTTTGTATAAGGAAGTTATGGCTCCCATAAGTTGACCTATCTAGTTGACCGCCATGGTATCAAGTGGATTCCACATCATCTCTCATTAACAATACATGTGGAGCTAGTCGTATGTGGAATTTCAAGAACATTAAGGAATATCCAAACCATAATCCTAATTGGGAGTTGAGGCATGTACAAACCATAAGCGACTATTGAGCTATGTTAAATATTGGGTTGTTAGAGAATAATCAAGGAAGTAGGAAAGTACTGTTTGTTTCACCATAAATTATTTAAAATGAAAAATATAAATTTAGTATATTTATCTGTAATTAAATTTTTTTATTATATATATAAACTTGATTAAATTTTCATCATGTTGTAATTTTAAAACTAATGTAGAAATGCACATAGGGTATCTTCCACATAGCGATATTACAATCCATTTTGGGGTTGATATTATGATCACCTTTGAGGGTTGGCCTTAAGGTCACCATAGTGGGGAAAGGGTTAATATTAAGTTCTATTATGGTAGTGTGAAAGGGTGATAACCCTTAATATTGCATTTGGATGTAGTCATTTTAAGATAACCCTTATGTTAGAGTTGGAGTAATATTAAGATGTCTACTTCAAGCCATGTTGTTAGATTTTAATGGTTATTCAAGTTCTTAAAAAATTTAGCATCATAACATCATAACCATATGCAATAGGATCATTGAAAGATAGACAAGCACAACACAAAAATAAATACACAAGAATCTTATCCGAGAAACCACAAGGGAGAAAACCCAACAACTTCTCATGTATAGATTTGTCACCTAGTTCAATGTCAGATGGATATAGAACCAGCATAGATCCAAATCCTAGGCTCTATCAAGCACCGAGAGGGATCAAATCTCTCAAGGTGCAAACCTCTTTTTAGGTATCCATTGATTTGATTCAAACCAAAAGACACATCTTTTTATTTAAGGTCCATATATAATATTTTTATTATTAATATTCAATATTATTTATGGCCGACATATACTATTTATTATTATTTTTTATTTTGTTTGGAATGGACATTACAACATTCCCCATGCATGGTTTTAAGACCATATGCAAGGCCCTCTTACAACCATGGGTTGTTTAGGAGGCCTTGCACATGGGCTTAAAACCATTTGCAAGGCCCTCCTAAACCATGTACAATAAAACCATGGGTTGTTTAGGAGACCATGGCTTTAAAACCATGTGCAAGGCCCTCCTAAACCATGTACAATAAAGCCATGGGTTGTTTAGAATGCCTTGCACATGGTTTTAAAACCATGTGCGAGGCCAACATTTTTTTGTGAATAATTCAATTTGTTTTTTTATTATTATTTTGTTAGGTAGGAACATTACAACATCTCCCCCATATTGTGTTTTTTTCCTGACCAACATATTTTTTTATTGTTTTGTTAGGTAGGAAGATTACAACATCTCAGATTGTTTTTGTGTCCGACATTTATTTTGGCCTATACTTAGAAAATTTATTTTTTATTAATAAAAATAACATTACGTAATGTTACAAGATATCCCCCATACTAGATTGTAGAGCGCCTCTCGGCGCAAAGACCAAAAGATATCTTCTGCAACTTCTTCTTCTTCTCTTCCGTAGAGAACTCGTCTTTCTCTCTCTTGGAGCGAACTTACTTGAGCTTTCAGCGTGTACAAATGAGGGAGGGTGCTTCCCTATTTATATTGATAATGTGTGTGATCTTTTAGTCCGACAAGCCTGAAGCCTGGACCCTACTGGGATGACCTATCCTAGGGGTACACAAAAAACAAATTTTACAATATTCTTTGGGGACTATTGCCCCGACTTACAATGGAGTTTTTACCTTGACTCTTACATGACCAATTACATTAATGACACCTTCCGATTGGAGGGAAAAAATCTCCAAAAGGAGGTATAATAAAAGTAAAAAAAATATGGTAAAGAATAATTCTGAATTTGGAGCGGAACAGTTACACTTAGTAGGGTGCGCAGGAGGGCCGGGGAAATCTGCGTTTGGCCCAGGCGGGGTGGGGGCAGTGAACCCCCCATTCTGGTATGGAGGCGGCTCCAGTGAGGAACCGAGGGGTGTCTGAGAGCAGGGGGAGCAAGGAGGGGACAAGTGAGGGGAGGAGAACTGGGGTGGGAGGATGTCTCCTGAGGGATAATTCGATCCCGGTGATCCAGATCCGGTCAGAATCAATCTGGGAGAAAATAGAGATGTGGAAGGAGAAGGCCCTAATTGGGAAATTTGTGGGGATCTGGCCCAGGGAGAAAGACCCTGTTCACTGGATTCATAGCACTTGGAGCCCAAAGGGGCATTATGACCTGCAGCTGGGAGCAAAAGGTTTTTTCACCATCATTTTCGTCAATTAGGAGGATCGTGACAGGATCCTAGAGGGGGGATCATATTTCTTCTTCTCATCAGGGCTTTATCTCCGTCCTTGGAAGGAGCGGTTTAACCTTGACTCAAAGGATATGACAGTAGACCCAGTTTGGATCTGCCTGGTTGGGTTTCCTGGGGAGTACTGGGATATGGAAATTCTGTGGGATATTGGGAACTCTATTGGGGAATTTGTGAAAGTCGCTGAGCAAACCTGTCTCCAGAGGTATACAACCTTTTCCTGGATCTATGTGTATATGAATCTCTCGAAGGACCTTCGTGAAGCTATCAGCCTGAACTGGGACGCCAAGGAATGGATCTAGCAAATTGACTATGAGCAGCTGCCCTTCCGGTGCAGGATCTGCCATGAGTATGGCCACTTTGGGAGAAACTGCCCCAGGGGGGTCTAGGAGAAGGCTGCACCGGTCTAGGAAGAAATCCCAAAGAGTGAGGGTTTCACTCAAGTCAAAAATAGATGGAGGGGTAAAAGTAATGGAGGGTAGAAGACGCATAAGGACGGACCCGAAAAACTAGGGGGGTCTTCAAACCCTTTCCAGGTCTTGGAGGAAGTAGCATAGGAACATATGCACGAGGGGGAAGTGACAAGCAAAACCCAGAAGACCAAGCTGTAGGAGGTGGTAGGCGCAAGCAACAACGATAGCCGGCCGGACTCCATGGAAGCAGACGAAGTTGAGGATATGAACTTAGGGGATATGGAACTGGATGCCCTGGAAGCAGAATGCAAGAAATCCGGCTCAGGCTACATCTCGAGAGAGCAAATCAAACTCTTACAACAAGCAATTATTTGATCTAAAGCACACAAGGATCCAGGGATAAGCATGGAGGGGCAGAAGGGCAGCAAGAGGAAAACACCGGAAGAAGATCAGAAGAGGGGGAGGAAATAGAACAAGCAGAGGATAGCAGAAATAGGAGTCAAGCTAATTAAATCAGGCCAGTATCCCACGATCAAGGCAGCCTTCTCTGAAGTAAGTAAGGTTTCCCAATGAAGATAGTGACCTAGAACATTAGGGGGTGTAATCACCCAAGGAAGATTCGAACCCTAGCAAGGAATATTAGGTAGGAAAAACCAAACATCCTCTTTTTACAAGAGACCAAGTGTAGTTTTGAGACAATGCAACAGATCGGGCGGAAGATTTGGAAAGGCAGCAAGGTAACGGATTTAGATGCAGATGGTATGAAAGGGAGGATAGCTATCTTATGGCAAGCCCGAGAGGTGGACCTCATGGGATGGCGAGTGGGTCACTTCTCCCTGGCGGCCAACTTCCAAATCCTGGATACAGAGATCAGAGGGACGCTCGTGAACATCTACAGGCCGAGTGCCTTCCCGCAGAAGCATGAGTTTGTTCACCATCTAAGATGGCTCTATGCAACGACAACGGAGGGAAACTGGATAATAGGCAGGGATTTCAATTTGATTACCTCACTCCGGGAAAAAAGGGGGGTAGACGGGCACTGGATAAACATCAGGAGGACTTTGGGGAAACCCTCGCCAGCAGTACCCTTGTGGATTTGGAAATGGGGGATGGGTGGTTTACATGGAACAATAGGAAGGGCGGTGATCACTTGGTGGCCTCAAGACTAGATCGATTCCTGGTGGCAGAAAGTATGGTGAGGGGAGGAGGAGAGATCAAGGCAAATGTGATCCCCGTAGTTGGCTCTGATCACTACCCTGTGTGTCTAAGATGGGAAGGGGTGGCAGACTGATTGCTAAAACCTTTTTGCTTTGAGCAGTTCTGGCTAGAACAGAAATACTTTAAAGGTCTAGTTGAGCAGTGGTGGCAGAAAATGGATGAATTAGGGGGGACAAGGATGTACAACTTTCAACAAAAGCTTAAAGTTCTAAGGCTAAAATCTGTACCTGGAACAAGGAAGACTTTGGCAACATATTTGAGGACAAGAAAAAAATTGTTCAGGAATTGGCTGCCATCCAACAAAGAGGAATGGAATCTGGGTGGGACCAAGAATTGAAAGAAAAGGAGAAAGACCTTGGAGCCCAGCTGGAAGCTAGAGAGAGACAGGAGGAAGTCTTCTGGAAACAGAAGTCACGTGTGAAATGGTCGCGGGAAGGGGACAAGAATACCAAATTCTTCCACAGTGCCACGATTAGCAATCGGTTGGGGTCAAAAATTTATAACCTTAAACTCCCCAACGAGGCCCATGTGGGGGCCAGGGCTGAAGTAGAAGAAGCCCTAGTCAACCACTTCAAGGAAATCATGATAGAGGACAACAATGAGTGGGGCCAGGATATTGAAAGAATGATGTCCTTGATTCCTAGAACTGTAACAAGGGAGGATAATGAGAACCTCACCAAGCCTGTTACACTACAGTAGGTCGAGGAGGTCATGCAGCAGATGGCTGAAGGGAAAGCCCCCGGTCCAGATGGATGCACAACCAATTTTTTCAATCACTTTTAGGACATGATAAAAGAGGAGGTCTGGGCCATAGTCGAGGAATCCAGGACTCGCGGAGGAGGGCTCAAAGCCTTCAATGCAAATTTTCTCGCTCTTATCCCAAAGAGTGAGGGGGCTGATTCTCCTGGTAAGTTTAGGCATATAGCTATTTGTAATGTGATATACAAAATAATTTCTAAGGTCATAGCAAATAGACTTAAACCCCTCCTCTCGGGGATCATTATCCCAGAGCAGTCAGGATTTGTGGAAGGGAGGCAAATTCTGGATGTGATTATTATGGTCTAGGAATCCATTCATTCATTCAAATGCACTAGAATCCTAGGCATGCTCATCAATCTTGACATTGCCAAGGCCTATGACAAGCTCAGCTGGGAATACATGGAGAAGATACTCCAGGATTTCGGGTTCTGTCAAGAATGGGTAGACTGGGTCATGGGGCTAGTGTCCTCTCCTTTCTTCTTAATCCTTTTGAATGGCTCCTCAACTAGGCTTTTCTCACCTTCCAGGGGGATCCAACAAGGAGACCCCCTTTCCCCGTTCCTCTTCATTCTGGTTGCGGAAGGGCTTAGCAGACTCATAAAAGCTCAACCAAGACAGGGGAGGATAAGAGTTTTGTATTTTTATGAAGGCATGGATAAACAAACTCACCAGTAGTTTGTGGATGACATGACGCTAATGGGGTACCCTTCAGTACAAGAGGCGAGAGCCTTCAAAGCTATTCTTGTGACCTTTTCCAAGGCTTCAGGGCTTGAGGTTAATCTAGAGAAATCCTAGATTTTCTTCTTCAATTCTCTGCTCATAACCCAAAGGAATGTCAGAAGGATTTTGGGATTCCAGAAGGGTAGTCTGCCAATTAAGTATCTTGGGGTTCCATTAAGCCAGAATCTAATTAGTCAGGCTTCCTGGAAAGATTTGATAGACATGGTGAAGGCTAGGCTGGCAAGCTGGGCTCTCAAACCTCTCGATCTCCCTGGGAGACTAGTGATGGTCAAATCCATCATTCAATCCATGCCCATGTATATTCTATCAGTGCTAATGGCCCCAAAGTCAGTGCTAAAGGAAATTAGAAGGCTCCAACGAAACTTCCTTTGGGCTGGTAGAGAAAGTAAAGAAAAAATTTTCGTAGTTAGCTGGGAGAAGGTGAGCATGCCAAAGAAGAATGAGGGCCTTGGTCTCTAAGATCTCGAAGTGGTGGGGCAGGTGCAGGGAGCCAAGATGTTAACTTTTCATATGCTTAGCTAAGACATCAGTATTTCATTTCATTTTCATAACAAAAGCATATAAACAAGATCGCTGAAAGATATACAAGAACAACCATACAAAAGGAACACAAAGATTTATCCTGGGAAAACCCTAAAGGGAAAAACCCAGCAAAAGCTTCCTCAATATAGATGTCCCAAAAAGATAAAATATAAGACCAGCAAGGAGATCAAAGCTTGATCCTCCACCTTCTCTAGCTACTTCTCTTCTCCACTAATGCGCTACACAAGTGAGAGTGTGTGTCTCCAAATGAGGAGAGCTACACCTCTATTTATATTCATCCGTTCACTTCAAATAACTCATCCGACATGTAGGCTCGAGTTAATCATGTAGGCTCAAGTTACACATGTAGGCTCAAGTAACCACACTGGGGTGCTAATGACCCACCTTTACAATTAGAGGGGACAACCTCGTGACTCTTATTAGTTATTTCGATTAGAAGCATCGGGGTACAAGATAATACAAGTGGTTCTCCCGATAGGACCATCGGGGACCACAAAAGATACATATAGAATATTCTTCGAAGTTACAATATTTCAACACTCCCCCTTAACGAGAAGGGTATTCTACAACAACATCAACAACAACAATAGTAGGAGAGAGATAGAGGACATCATCAGCATCATCAGGGTAACACATCTATAAATCAATGGAAGCTTTTCAACATTATGTAGTCTTCATCTTCAATCTTCAGTCTTCATCATCATTAATACTTTGACTGTTTCGATCAGCAACATCATCTTCAGCACTTTGACCTTTCGATCAGCATCATCTTCAGCACTTTGACCTTTCGATCATCAACATCATCTTCAGCACTTTGTCCTTTCGATCAGCAACATCATCTTCAGCACTTTGACCTTTCAATCAGAAACATCATCTTCAGCACTTTGTCCTTTCGATCAGCAACATCATCTTCAGTACTTTGACCTCTCGATCAGCAATAGCATCATCATCATACTCTGATCTTTTGATCAGGAACATCATCATCATCATACTCTGATCTTTCAATCAGGAACATCATCATCATCATACTCTGATATTTCAATAAAAAACATCATCATGAAAACATCATCATCATCATACTCTGATATTTCAATCAAAAACATCATCATCATCAAAACATCATTATTATCAAAACATCAACATCATCATCATCAAAACATCAACATCATCCTTCCTTTCGCAATTATGGGATCAACATGTCTGTGGTACTCAGACGATCCTTCTTGTCAGAATTACGGGATTTAGGTCTTTACGAAGTTACTAACAATCCTTCCTTTCAGAATTACAGGATCAACACATCTGTGGAACTCAGACAATCCTTCCTATTGGAATTACGGGATCAAGTCAATGGTCCTTCCTTTTGGAGTTACGGGATTTAGATCTTTACGGAGTTACTAATGATCCTTCCTTTCGGAATTACGGGATCAACACAGTTGTGGAACTCAGACAATCCTTCCTGTTGGAATTACGGGATGAAGTCTTTACGGAGCTACCAATGATCCTTCCTTTTGGAATTACAGGATTTAGGTCTTTACGGAGTTACTAATGATCCTTCCTTTTGGAATTATGGGATTTAGGTCTTTACGAAGTTACTAACGATCCTTCCTTTCGGAATCACGGGATTTAGGTCTTTACGGAGTTACTAACGATCCTTCCTTTCAGAATTACGGGATCAACACATTTGTGGAACTCAGGCAATTCTTCCTATTGGAATTATGGGATCAACACATCTGTGGAACTCAGACAATCCTTCCTATTGGAATTATGGGATCAATTCAATGATCCTTCCTTTCGGAATTATGGGATTTAGGTCTTTACGAAGTTACTAACGATCCTTCCTTTCGGAATTACAGGATCAACACAGATGTGGAACTCAGACTATCCTTCCTATTCGAATTACGGGATCAACACATCTGTGGAACTCAGACAATCCTTCCTATTGGAATTACGGGATCAATTCAATGATCCTTCCTTTCGGAATTACGGGATCAATTCAATGATCCTTCCTTTCAGAATTACGGGATTTAGGTCTTTACGGAGTTACTAACGATCCTTCCTTTCGGAATTACGGGTCCAACACAGATGTGGAACTCAGACAATCCTTCCTATTGGAATTACGGGATCAACACACGTTCTCGAGTACCGAGGTCACTGGATCCGTTCTGAACCGAAGTTCAAGGATGATACAATCCTACCACATTCACGGGGACCGAGATCTCCAAATACATTTTGAAACGAAGTTCAGGGATGATGCAATCCCACCACTTTCACAGGGGCCAAGACCTCTGGATACATTTTGAACTGAGGTTCAGGGATGATGCAATCCACCACTTTCACGGGGGCTGAGACCTCCGGATACATTTTGAACCGAAGTTAAGGGATGATGCAATTCCACCACTTTCACGGGGGACAAGACCTCTGGATACATTTTGAACCGAGGTTCAGGGATGATGCAATCCACCACTTTCACAGGGGCCAAGACCTCTGGATACATTTTGAACCGAAGTTTAGGGATTATGCAATCCTACCACATTCACGGGGGCCGAGACCTCCAGATACATTTTGAACCGAAGTTCAGGGATGATGCAATCCCACCACATTCACGAGGGCTGAGACCTCCAGATACATTTTGAACCGAAGTTCAAGGATGATGCAATCCCACCACATTCACGAAGACCAAAGTCACCGGATCTATTTTGGACAGATGTTCCAGGATGATACAATCCCTCTTCATTCTCGAGGACCGAGGTCTCCAGATCACTTTAGGGCAAGTGCCCAGGGATGATACAATCCCACTGCAACATCACTACTCCCCCTTTTGAGGAAGGTCTTTTCGAACAACACCGATCTTGTCTCAAAAGTGTTCAAACTTTACCTAAGACCGAGACTTCATTAGTACATCATCATTCAAACCATCATCATCTACATCTTCAGTATGTGAATACTGAAATATCACCATCTGTATCTCCAGTATGTGAATACTGAAAGCATCATCATCTATATCTTCAGTATAGAAATACGAAATCACCATCATCTGCATCTACAGTATGTAAATACTGAAACATCATCTATATCTTCAGTATGGGAATACTGAAACATCATCATTTGCATCTTATCTTGTATGTAGAAATATCGGATCATGTGTTACAACGGAACACATGGTTCTTTGTCATCACAGCTCTGGTTATCACATAGAATCATTGTAGTATCCATCTTCAGGTCAAAGAGACGTGATATCAGCTTCTGAAGTCATATGACTTCACAACTTAGCAGAGCAATCTGCTATGTATTTTGCTTCAGCCGTGCTATGAGCAACACTAGACTACTTTCTGCTAAACCATGAAATCATAGTAGATCCCAGACTATAACATCCACCTAATGTGCTTTTTCTATATGAGATACTTCCAGCCCAATCTGCATCTATGTAGCCATACAATCTATACTCATGGCTACCATCATAGTATAGACCAAAGTCTATAGTCCCTTTCAGATATCTCATCACATGTTTTGCAGCTACTAGGTGAACCCGCCTTGGTTGAGCTAGAAATTGACTCAAGGTGTTCACAACAAAACAAATGTCTAGTATGGTATTTGTTAAGTACAACAATGACCCAATGATCTATCTATAATGAGTCACATCCACTAACTCTGATGATTCATCAGCTAATAGCTTCAGGTTGGAGTCCATGGGTGTGGAGATGGCTTTGCATTCCAACATACTGAATCTCTTCAATATCTCTACCGCGTACTTTCCCTGGTTGAGAAAGATTCCTTCTGAACTTTTCCATACTTCCAGACCTAGGAAATAATACATTAACCCAAGGTATTTCATCTCAAATTCTTATGCTAGTTTCTTCTTGCTTTCCATGATCTGTTTCTCATTCCCTGTCAAAAATAAGTCATCCACATATAATAACAGGATGAGAAGTTCATCTTCTACAATCTTGAGATAAAGGTTAGGATCAACTTTACCCATAATTGACAGGAAACTATCTATTCTTCCATACCAAGCTCTGGGAGCTTGCTTCAGGCCATAGAGGGCCTTCTTCATCTTGCATATGTGAGTCCATCTATCTTCAACTTCAAATTCTTGTGACTATTCGATGTAAAACTCTTCCCCAATATTACCATTAAGGAAGGCTTGTCTTTACTTCATCATGGAAGCAACTACCATCATACTTCTGAAGGAAGTGTACCTTGCTTCCTGGAGTAAGTGTCTCTTCAGAATTAATTCCCTTTTTCTTATAGAAACCTCTAGCCACAAGTCTTTCCTTACTTCTATCAACAACATATTTTATCTTGCAAATCCATTTGTAAGATACCACATTCTTTCTTTTTGGTTTGAGTACTATATCCCAAACATCATTCTAGTATTCTTTCATCATAACATCTTCCATGAGTTCATCTTGTCAGATCATCAACATATCCTAGTCTTCTGCATTCAACTTTGAAGGTTGGAACCCACTTTACTCTTGGTAAAGTATCAATCCATTAGGAAGCTTCCCATCATGTCGTACCATGTCGAACTCAGATATCTTCTATAGTCACTTCCCCTGAAGTGGAGTATCATCTTTCCTCTTCATTCTGTACAGGTGGTTCTATACTTGACATATACTTCCCTTTATGTCTCGAAATCATATCGTATACATCATTCCCCATGATTAACTGTTATTCTTTGATAATAGATTCTTTCATAGCATTATTTTCTTCATCTTGAGTTATCTCTCATACCCATGGTGGTATTCATCCTTCAAGGTGGATCTACTGCTCTCTGAAGCTCTTTCTTCTGTCATGGTGTCTCTGACCCTAGGAGCTTCAGATTCATGTTTATTGGAGTGAATCTTGAATTGTCATCACTTGTTCTTCGGAACAAGTCTCATCCTTCTTTTCTTGTAGGAGGTTGTACAAGACCTTTCCTACAATTCAAATGCACCAGTTACATGGTTAGAAATATAAAACATATGCACAACAACAAATTATTTTAGCCAATACAACATTCATCCATGTCTCATGGAAAATTTCTAGATGTCTTCCATCTTTATCATGACATCATTGAGATTGTGCACTAATCCAATATGTCAACAAAGAGGTTTGATAAGTAGCAATGGAGAGTTGTATGGCACCATGAGCTACTTACCCATCACAAGCATATTAGTAGTATACAGTCATTAATGCAAACAATCTATCAAGCACAACACATCAACTAAATATAATCAAATGCATAACAAAACAATATCATGCAATGACAATTGAATACTTATCTTTTATTCCTTTCGTGGGTAGACTCCTTCTTGATCCTTCTACTTCATCATCTTCTTCATTCATGACATCATCATTTCTTATCCAAATGATAAGATGGATAAGAGGTTCTTTAAAAATTGAGTTCTTCACATTCCTCATCGCTTGAGGGATCTTCTTTGAATGGTGAGAGCTTGATCTTCAATTGCTTCCATCTTCTTCTTCTCTTCTTATGAGTCGAGCTTCTTCTTCTTCCCAGAATCTGTCAAAAGTAATTACTTTATTCTAGCACACATTCCTTGAATGAATGAATTCTATGATCTTGGGAGACCATTCAAGGTGTCTATCACCACTTCTGCATTCTCCACTTCTTCTTCTACCGCTTAAAGATGTTCTGCATTCTGGATCTTCACATTCTCCAATTGTTTTCTCAAAGTCGTCTTCTAATTTATGTTCTTATCTTCAAACAGCTTGATCAAGGAATAAAACATCGTTGGTGTCTTTATGGAAGACACTTGTGGTACAATTTGATCTGTGATTGAATCAACAATGATCTTGTTGGCCTTGATCAGGTTCTTCTTGTTTAATGCTTTGAGCCTCATCTCCTTCTAGAGCTGGAACCTCTCTACTCATGAAGGTGTCCAATTCATTTTCTTCAGAGAGATCAAATACTTCCATGCTTGGAAGTTTTCAAATTCACCAAGCTTATCATTAAGCTGATGTGATAGATCACTTTGAAATGAAAACCTCAAATGCAAATAGCAAAAGATTAGATCTTACCGATTTGAGGTGTCCGTCCTACTTCCGGAGCTAGCTGATCTAGGGTTTGTCAGAGAAAAAATAATTTTAAAAACTTGGAATCTTTCAGATATGATTGTATAGAAATATATATCTCTTCAAATGGAGCTGTCCAATGTACTCCTTTTCTTAAAACAGTGGAGGGAAGCTCCCGGAACAGGAAGCCCTAGTTTTCCATTTTCTTCTGCAGAAATGTATGTCACTATTTCTATGATATCTCCGAAATTACTAATCCTATGTATCTGAAATTTCTCATCGAGGTAAACTCGTATTTCACTGATCCAACACCATAGGTTTCATCAGAATTGGTTTCACAAATTTGGATTTATGATCCTTTTCCCAAGGTGACCTGTTATAGGACTGTTCAGAACAACGAAGTTGTACGACCTGCCACGTGTCACGATTTCATATTTTGGTTCTGAAATTCAGACCATAGTAATTATATTCCATTATATTTATGGAAAATCTTCATGAATTCCATTTGGACCTCTGTAGCACAAGATATTGCATTTCTCCCCAGGTGTCCTGTTTAGGGATGAATTCTAGAAGAGGCTGGAACCCTAACTTGGAGGGATCATATCTCCCAGAAGATAGCGAGTCTGAGCTTGAATTTTGTACAAAGTGTACATCAGGATGTTTTCTTCGGAATATGAAATTTTCATCTCTTGAGACTTCACCAATATCAGGATATAGAAAATGTACCAAAACTTAGCAGTTTTAGTATTTAGGGTTTTTCTAGCTCGGGGTCAAACTAGGGTTTGACTTTCCCGGAGTTTCACCCAACCAAAAATCCTGATCCAGGTCTCTAAACTTTGATTTTGATGAGGAGAGAAATCCTATGCTAGGTTCACTAAAAAATTATTCTTCTATAAGAATCCCTAATTTCCCGCACTGAAAAAACTGAAAATGCTCGGAATCGAATTCTGCTTCGACAGAAAGATGCGCCCTTCAATGGAGAGTCAGCCTAGCATTCTTTTGCTGATCGATTGTGGAGAGAGAACTAAAAAGTAATAAGCCCTAGCTTCTGTAGCTGTACAATGTCTTCTTTCAGGGTGGCTCTGATACCATGTTAACTTTTCATATGCTTAGCTAAGACATCAGTATTTCATTTCATTTTCATAACAAAAGCATATAAACAAGATCACTGAAAGATAGACAAGCACAACCATACAAAAGGAACACAAAGATTTATCCTGGGAAAACCCAGCAAAATATTCCTCAATATAGATGCCCCAAAAAGATAAAAGATAAAACCAGCAAGGAGATCAAAGACTAATCCTCCTTTTTCTCCAGCTACTTCTCTTCTCCACTAATGCGCTACACAAGTGAGAGTGTGTGTCTCCAAATGAGGAGAGCTACACCTCTATTTATATTCATCCGTTCACTTCAATTAACTCATCTGACATGCAGGATCGAGTTAATCATGTAGGCTCAAGTTACACATGTAGGCTCAAGTAACCACACTGGGGTGCTAATGACCCACCTTTACAATTAGAGGGGACAACCTCATGACTCTTATTAGTTCTTCCGATTAGAAGCATCAGGGTACAAGATAATACAAGTACTGGTTCTCCCGATAGGACCATCGGGGACCACAAAAGATACATATAGAATATTCTTTGAAGTTAAAATATTTCAACACAAGATATGGCGAAGGTGGTGCAATTATAAGCAGGAGCCTTGGGCCAAGCTATGGCACATTAAGTATGTGAGGGGATGGTCATCCTCTCATTTGGCCCATTTCTGCGGGGATCCCAAGGGATCCCACATTTGGCAAAAGGTGAGGGAAGGGCTAAGTTTGATCCAAGGGCATAGTTTCTAGGAGATTCAGGATGGAAGCTTGGCAAACTTTTGGGATGACTCGTGGAACTAGCACCCCAAGCTAGGGGAGGACCCAAAGTGGTAGCACATTAGGTTGAAATGCTTGGAAGCAGGTCGAGAAAGGGTGAATCAGTTCTAGGAAGGAAATTCTCAGGGTGATAGGCGCAAATGGATGGTGACGATCGAACCATTTGATCAAATTGTGGAAGCCGACATCAGAGCCCTAGAGGAGGAACTTAACAATCAATATGTCTGGATCAAGGATGGGGCTGATAGACTCAAATGGGGTTATTCTCAGAAGGGGATGTTTAGTATAAAAGAGGCTTACAACATTAAAATAAGGGGATAGATGGAGGAAGATAAGATATAGGGGAAGGTATGGACCTCCAACCCTTGGCCAAAGGTGGATATCTTTTGCTGGCTAGTGGTTAGAGGGAGAATTCTCACAGGGGAAAACCTATGGCGTAGAGGGATCCAGGGGCCATCCCGGTGTGTCCTGTGTGCTAACTAGGAGGAGAGTATGGGCCATCTTCTGGATGCATGCCCTTTCACTTCCGGGTTGTGGGAAAAAGGTGCGTAATCCTTTAGGAGAAGTAACATATGCATAGGGAACCCGATTCAATCCTTAAGGGACTGGAATCCGAAGGCCTTCAAGAACAACATCTTACGCTTTCTGTGGAAAGCCTTCCTAGGCATGGTTATCTGGGTGATATGGAAAGAGCGGAACAGTAGGATTTTCAAGGGAAAAGGGAAGTCTCAGGAGGAATTCTGGAAAATCATAACTTCGAACCTGATGGAGACAGTCCGTAGCATGAAGTGGAGCGATGACGATAAAGATTTCGCAGGGACAGAAAAAAGAATAGTAGAGGTCTGGGGCCTAGATAAGAGAGTCATCAGTGAACTTCACCAAAAACCCACATTATGCAGAGTGGAGAGCCTGATATCATGGTCCCTCCCATCGCGTTAGGTGTTTAAGTTAAACTTTGATGGTGCAACCAAAGGTAACCCAGGGGAGGCGGGATATGGAGGGGTTTGTCGAAATTGTAATGGAGAAATATTGCAGGTATTCTATGGAAACCTAGGGCATGATACCAATAATTCTGTAGAGTTGGAAGGGATGATCCAGGTGTCCAAATTGCTATAAGGAATGGGTGGTTACCGGCAATAGTCGAAGGTGACTCCCGGATCCTCATACACATGGCTCAATAGATGGAAAATGGAAAATTAGGAGAGAAGGTGGCATCCAGCTGGCGTCTTGTAGGGAGGCTGGAGGACCTTCAAATGCTGATTATGACATATCCGACGCTATCTTTTCACCACATCAGGAGAGAGGCTAACCGGGCAGTGGACTTAATGGCTAACGTAGGGGTCTCTGACGTCAAGGCCAGTCGGAGGGGATGGCTTGATGAATTCGAGGAAGAGCAATGGATACCCAAATGCTGTCAACTTGTAGCTCATGATGGGGGTGACAAGGGGTAGATGACAGGAAGTATGAGTGAGGAATGTGGCTGGGACAGGAGGACGCAAGGTCCTCCCACGTGTCGTATTTATTAATGCATGCTCTACAGGTGGCCTTAGTTCAGGGAAATCCGAGTGTATCCTTATTCAATTAAGAGAAGGTACGAAGGAGATATGGAGAGGAACGGAAGCATAGTCTCCACACGGACAGGGGATGTAGTTGTGATGAAGGCACTAACACTGAACCCCATGCGAGGTACGGGGACAGAAGGAGGCTATATTTGGGTCATCATTTCCCAGGAGGGAACCGTTAATTCATTAATGGGAGGCTTGATTATTTATTCCACGAAGGTGGTCGAGGAAACTTCATGTGTTCAGAGTAGTGCTCAATCTAGATTCCTAAGGTTAGAAGGGGAATTGAGGAGAGGAGGAGGAACGAATTTTAGTGAGGAGAGCAAAGCTGAGTAGGGTAAAATGGCCCCACCTCGTGGTGGTCTAGGGAAACTAGAAGGAAGCGTAGGCTCGACAGGTAGTCGGGGAAAAGGACACGACTGTAGTTGGAAGGGAAAGAGGGCTGCGACTAGGGCCCAATTGCAGGCTCAGGCTGCGGTGGAGGCATTTAAAGACCGAATTCCGTTCATATCCAGACTTGTAATGGAGAATGTGGAAAAGGCCCTCTGGGATCAGGTCAAGGCTATGCCGATTGAGGAGGTTCGTGAGGAGGTGGACGGGTGGGTCTTTGATCTGAGGTCCACAGCGGGGCACGCGTCGGCCCACGATCATCTTGTGATGATCTACTGGGTCCTTATGAACCTGGTTTCCCAGGCAAACCTTAGCTCTGTGGCCAAAATAGAGGAGAAGCTGACGAAGATGCTGGTGAAGAAGGAGGGTGACGAGGAGCCAGTAAAAGCGTGGAAGGATAAAAATGAAGTGTCTAGGGAGATCCGCAACAAGGTGGAAGCCCTCAACGCGGATTGTTTCCTTATGCACATGAAGGTGGACCAGATAGCGTCCTACTTAGGGATTGCGTTATACTATTCGGGGATGGAGCAGCTCACGACGGGTGGAAATGGGTGGCGCGCTAGTGGGAGGAATATGGGCACTACTCCAGTGGAGCATAGAGCAGAGGCGATTCTGTGTCCGAGCGGATGCTGTTAATCTGGTGGCCCTATTCTAGCTCCCCCAGTGCTCTCTTGAGGCATGTTGTGTCTTTCTTTTGAGGTCTGTTTATGTTAGGGTGGTTGCGACGTCAGCTTGTAGGCTGTTTTGGATGGTTTTATTTTATGTTTTCAGCAAGTAGGAATCTAGATACTGTAAGCATGTCAGGGATTGAGATCTCCATAGTGGGAACTCTCCCAGTTTTTGGGCAGGGGAACTTATGGAAATTTGAATATAAATGGGAAGGGTAATGTCTGGTGCGGGTCGTCTAGGGCCTGCAGTTTTGGTGGAGTTTCTGTAAGCAGTTTTTAAGCAATAATACATCTTTTATTTACAAAAAAAAAGTAAAAAAAATACAATAATAGTAATACAAACAATACAATGAAGAATATATTCCGAAGTTACATTTAAAACAACACTCTCTCTTAACAAGGGAGGTATTCTTCCGACCTGGTCATCACCACAATTGAACACAATATCTAGACATCATCATTACTGGATCATCATCACTCAATCATCATTACTCTAGATAATCATCACTCTGGATCATCATCACTTGATCATCATTACTCTAGATCATCATCACTGGATCATGATCACTCTGGATCATCATCATAGCTGCAACAACTATGATCTTGTCGATCATTGTTTAGAGACATATATTGAATCAATACGTCCTCACAAGCTCTATAGAGACAACCCTATTTCATGTTGGATGTAGTCCTATATCCCATCTAGAGCTTCATCGACATATTCGTATAGTGCCAACCCTTTTTTCATGTGGGATGTACCTCATACAATGTTAGTCCTTTTTCATATTGGATGCACCTTGGAGTGCCAGTCTTGTTTCATATTGGATGCATATCTCAGTAGTGTCAGTCTTGTTTCATATTGAATGCCTTAACATGTTCAGTCCTGTTTCATACTAAATGTAGATCTCTGTAGTGCTAGTCCTTTTTCATGCTGGATTCCTTTGCAGGGTCAATACTGTTTCATACTGAATGTAGATATACGTAGTGCCAGTCCTTTTTCATAGTGGATTCCTTCGTAGGGTCAGTCATGTTTCATACTGAATGCAGATCTTTGGAGTTCCAGTCCTTTTTCATACCGAATTCCTTCACAGGTTCAGTCCTTTTTCATACTAAATGCAGATATTTGCAGCTCTAGTCCTTTTTCATACTGGATTCCTTCGCAACGTTAGTCCTTTTTCACACTGGATTCCTTCGCAGGATCAGTCCTTTTTTAGAGTAAATGCAGATCTCTGCATGGTCAATATTGTTTCATACTTAATGTAGTCCTATCACTATCTAGGACTTCACAAAGCCAGTCTTGTTTCTTACTGGATGTATTCGTAGGGTTGGTCCTATTTCATACTAAATGCGGATCTCTATAGGTTCAGTCCTGTTTCAATATTGAATGCAGTCCTAGCACCATCTAGGACTTCATAGATCCAATCGTGTTTCATACTAGATGTCTTCGCAGGGTCATTCCTATTTCATACTGAATGTAGATCTCTGCAAGGTCAGTCTTGTTTCATACTGAATGCAATCCTAGCACCATCTAGGACTTCCTTCTCACAGTTGACACTATTCTGCACAAATCCAATCTTTTCCTTGAAGTATTCCAACTTCACTCTAGCTATAGGCTTGGTCAAGACATTGATTATCTTCTTGTCCATTGCAACATATTGGAGCCTCAATACTCCTCTTTGCACCATATACTAGTTATAGTGATATTGGATCTCGGTGTGCTATGACACACAAGTAGTCTCTAACTCGACATCAAATGGTACCGCAAGTAACTTCTAAAGCCACACTACCTCACAACTTGATGAACAAGTTGCAATATACTCTTCCTCAACTATACTCAATGCTACACTCGTCTGCTTCTTGTTGTGCCAAGAAATCATGCCAGACCTCAAGATCAAGCAACACCCTGAAGTGCTTTTCCTATTTGTAGTACTACCAGCCCAATCGAAGTCAACATATCCTGCAGACATATCCTCTAATTTCTCGGATATCTGATGCCATACTCATTCATACGCTCTAGGTATCTTAGCACATGCTTTTCCACAACCATGTGAAAATGTCTCGAATCCACCATTTACTGGCTCCAATTACTCATCACAAAGCATATTTCATGTACATCAACGAACCAATCATCCTCCTGTAGACCATGGCATCAACTATATATGAAGTAGGATCACACACCAAATTTTATTTCGATGTCATTGGTGTAGCCTTGCAATCCTATATCTCGACCTCATATTCTCCTTAGCTAAGGAAAATATCCTCTAGATTCTGCCACACCTCTAATCCTAAGAATCATGTCAAGATTCTTGAACTCTAAGATCTACTGTAGTTACTCCCTCTAAAGTAGAGCACCATCCTCCCTCTACATCTTGTACTCTCTACATTGGCTCATTCTTCACTGGAGTGATATGTAGCCTCTGCTGCTACATTCTTGATCTTGAAGACCCATATGGAAGACACTATGGACTTCCCCTTAGGTCTCAAAATCTCATCTTAGACATCATTCTCCATGATCAACTGGTACTCTTCGATCATAGAATCTTTCCATTCTTTCTTCTTGACCGCTTCTTCATAACTAGAAGGATCTGGATCAATAATATCACACAACAATTCCACATAACTGGAGTGTGTCCGAGGCCTCTTACTTTTTATGGAAGTCCCATCTTGAGCACCATAAATTTCTTCATATTCCCATGATCTCTCATTCCCAACTTGGTCTTCTCTTGTGGGTGTTCGCCTCTTGAGGTGGATCTACAGGTCTCTATGGCTTGTTCATATCGGGTTCCTCTTCATGTACTTTGTTGTAGTGAATATTCTTTGAATGTTATGGCTGAACCATAATCACTTATTCTTCGGAACAAGCCTCATCATTCTTCTCTTATAGGTGATTGCATACGATCCTTCCTACAAGTCAAGTTCAGTTGCATGATTAGAAACATTTCATATTTTTCAAAACATATTAATAATGACAAGCTCTTATGCACACAGACATATGCCACATAGTCATGTAATTAAATTAGCCAATACAACATTTATCCATATCATGTATATATACGATAACTTTTTAGATGCCTTCTATCTCTATCAGAACATTATTAAGAGTGTGCACTACTCTCGAGTCCCAATATGTCCAAAAAGAGGTTTCAATCTAGATAAGTAGCAATGGAATGTTGCACATCACCATAGGATACTTACCCATCACATGCAAGTTAGTAGCATATTGTTCATAAATGCAGACACTCAAACATGCATAATACATCAATTGAACATAAATATGTACACAACTAAGCAATATCATTTAAGTAACTAGATATATAGGAAATGGAAATTTAAGCACTTAAGTTTTTTTTTGGTGGGTGGAATCCCTTTTGATCCTTGTCTGTGATATATATGAGTATAGGTCGGCACCCACCTATTCCACTGGCTCAAAAATGTTTCTCATGTTGACAATTTTCTACGTTTTTTCAGGTCCCAAACTTTTGGGGCTATTTTGATGCCCTAAACAATGCTATTTGGTTATTTCAGGGGCCAAATGGTTGGTTTTGACATGCATTTAGCTCCAATAGGAATTTGTAAATCTTGAATAGACCTTTCCAATAGGCTATCGAGTGCCCCAAACAAATATCGTATTCAAATGTTATGACCTTAAGAAATTGATTGTTCAACTAACCACCTTGGGGTTGTAAACTTTATGACGATTCATCTCCTAGGTTTAGGTTTAGGGTTTTCTTCCTTTCTAAGGATTTTTGATAACAAGAACTTCGACCTCCTTTTTTATTCAGCTTGTCACAAGTGAACGCATTCGCCACATATCTTCTAATAGATACAACTACCACCATTCTAGCTACTTTTGTTTTACAATTTATTCTATTTCATTTATTTAATATAATATGAGCTTACTGTATCACTGGTTTATTTCCATATATATTTGTATGTTAATATATATATGCTATTTCATTTTGTTCTCACATAAATTCGGATCAGTGGTATCAGATCTTTCTACTCTTGTGGTTTCTCATTGCATGTCCTCGACAAGATATGAATATTGAGAGTTGGGTCTTGAACTAGTTGATATTGGGGAAAATACCTCTCGTCATCCCAAGCAACCTCACATGGAGGGAGAAGAAAAGAGAGATGACGTAGCAGGAGATCCTATTAAACTATTTCTCGAGGAATCCCTCACATGACAAAGGAACGAGATGATGGATAACTTTGTCCATATCCTTCAAAGAATGCCGACGGCAGTGGATGCACCTTCAATGAGAAACCATTTCAAGAGTGCAACTCCCTTCAAGTTACAAGTTAAATTTGGCATCCCCTTATTTGAAGGAAATATAGATGCATATTCTTTGAAAAATGGTCGAATCTGTTAGAGGGTTACCTCTCCGTTCAAAAAAATTTCGACAATGAAAAGATCACCTTCATGCTCCTTAAGTCCCTCCCCCATGTCAAAGACTGGTGGGGTGGGTACTATGAGACGCATGCGAGGGATGAGTCTGAGATATTTAATACAGAACCCATTTCATAATATTTTCTCTATGCCGTTGAAGATGAATTCTATCCTGTTGGAAACTATGATGACCAATACACCTAGTGGATGGCATTGCACCCTGAAAGAGATCAAATAGTGTTGGAGTGTACTAATATAATCCATACCATGTGCTTAAAGCTAGGTATTAGTGACTATGAATGACACTTAGTTCTAAAGTACCACAGTGGCCTGCACATGTACATTCAGTCGAAGATGGATTTCCTAGACATATCCTCACTAGGAGAAAATTACTGATATGCCATCAAAATCGACCAAAATTTTAATCAAAAGAGTTAGCGAGATTTTGGGTCTACAAATTAGCAGCATAAGATGGGAAAAGTGGCCCTAATTCACACCCAAAGGTCAGAGTAAGGATGGCCAAAGTACTGACAACTAGTCCAAGATGCAGGAAAAGAAGGTAATGGGAAATCGAAGAAGGACACCAACAAGTTGTGTGAGTTCGACAAAATCCCTTGGCACAACACCAATGAATTCCACTAAAAACAATCATTGTTGGTCGATACAAAATCCACAGATCTAGACTCTGAATCAGACACTGATGCAGAGAAAGAAAGGGGTAAATAGATCATTGACACAGATTCTAGTGCCACCATCACAACTGCAAAGGTATAACCATAAGAGTTAGAGGAGCCAGAGGAAGTGGAGTGTCTCTTCCATTCGCAACTATGGGTGTAGGGGACTTCGCTACATTTCATTGTTGACAATGGAATTCAGAAGAACCTCATATCGGTAGAGGTCTTCAAAATATTGAAGCTTCTGATGGTTACACATCTCCAACACTACAAATTGGTTGGCTGAGCCATGGACGAGACATCCACGTCAGTCAACAGTGTCGCTTTTCCTACGACATCAAGCCCTTACAAGATTAGGTAATGTTTGATGTTTCCCCTCTTGAAGTTTGTGATGTTCTTTTAGGGAAACCATATATGTGGAAGTGCCATGCTATGTATGAGTCTATACCTTGTGGTGTCATTATTACTTTGGGAAAGAAACTCCACAAGATACCAGAGACACTTTCTATTGCTGTAGTGTCTCTCATAACATTGAAGCAATGCAAGAAGGTAATCTCCCAAACAAATAAATTCATACTCTTCATGGTTCGTTTTGAGGGGAAACTAAATATCACATCAACATCCATCACCTCCACATAGAACCCCTCTACATAGCGAAAACAAGTGGACAAGATCATGGAAGCATACACAGACATATTCACCACACGTGTCAAGGTTCCAGTACATTGTCAGGTCAAAAATTCCATTGATTTGATCCATGGTGCGCCTTTACCTAATGGGCCAGTATATAGGTGTTCCCTCATGAAGAATGAAGAAATCAAATGTCACATTCAGGAGTTAATCCAAAAGGGGCACATTCGACCTAGCTCCTCACCTTGTGGAAGCCCAATTGTGTTGGTACAAAATAAAGATGGGACATGGCGACTCTGTATTGACTAATGAGCTCTAAACAAGATTACAGTTCGAGATCGATATCCCATTCATTGGATCGACAACCTCCTCGATCAACTCAAGGGGGACAAGTATTTTAGCAAGATTGACCTAAATCCTGACTATCATCAAGTTCCAATAGAGTAGGCCGCTGTCTAGAAGACTACCTTCAAATCTCATGAAGGCCTTTTTGAGTGGTTAGTCATGCCTTTCAGCTTGACTAATTATCCACCAACCTTCATGAGGATGATGGATGGCATTATACGACCATTCACCAATTACTTTGTGGTAGTATATCTAGATGTTATCCTTATCTATAGTAGAACATGGGCAGGACATCTGCAAAACATATCCACCAGGTCCTCGACACCCTACAACAACACAAGTTATATGACAATCTAGAGAAGTGATCACTTGGCATGGAAAGGGTTCAATATATAGGATATAGTATGGATGAACATGGTGTTCATGTATATCTGGACAAGATCCAAGACATTCGCGATGTCCGACCCCGACGAATCTCACAGAGATTTGCATCTTCCTAAGCCCTGAGAAATTTTATCACAGATTTGTTTTGGGATTCTCAAATATTTCTTGGTCCCTTAGCTAGTTGACCAAAGGTGGATCTAAGCCCAAGTTCATCTGGTCCAAGCCACAACAACACACATTTGAGGATTTGAAGCAATTCCTATGTTCAATGTCCATCCTTACCTTACTAGATCTACAACAACCCTTTGAGATCAAGATATAAGATACTTCGAGATACGTTGTTGGTGCAGTCCTCACTCAGCATGGCCATCTAGTGGCATATCATAGTGAGACACTTTCAGATACAGTCCAAAAGTATCCTACCTATGACAAGGAAATGTACTCCATTGTCTAAGCATGCCGCTAATGGAAGCATTTCCTCGGAAAAGAAACAGTCATCCAAACTGATCACAAGCCCTTGCAGTTCATGTAAACCCAAGGAAAGTTACAGAATGACCACCACTAGAAGTGGTCCACTTACTTGCAGCAATTCCACCTTAACATTAAATATAAGAAGGGTAACACCAATCAAGTCGTTGATTTTCTGATTCGACGTCCAGTGGCAGCATTAACCATAGTGCTCAACTCTTGCGGCCACGAGACCTATAAGTGGCCTCAACTATATGACAATGATCCTACATTCGCTCCTATTTATCAATCCTTATGTGCAGGTACATTGGTGGCATAATTTCATCTTCATGTTTAGGAATGATTGTTATGCCACTTGGTCCATCTCTGTGTTCCCTCAAGCGAGCGTCGAAGATGCTTTTTGAAGCACATTAAAGTCGAGTGGCAGGGAACTTTGGTATTGAGAAGACAATGCTAGTTTTACAGAAGTATTTTTATTGTCCCAAACTCTAACAAGATGTCCATCGATATATCATATCCTGCACTTCGTGCGCCATCGCAAAACCAATCATTAAAAATAAAGGGTTGTAAACCCCCCTTCTCACTCAAAACGGGCCATGTGAATCCATCTCCATGGATTACATGTTAGGACTACCTTCAACTAAGCATGGTAATGACTGTGTGTTTATGGTCGTGGATCGCTTCTCTAAGATGACCATTCTGATAGCTTGCAAGAAGAGCATCTCTACCGAATTGATAATATATTCTTAGAGCATGTTTGGTTCATTTTGGGATGCCATAAACTATCATTTTAGATCGGGACAAAAGGTTCCTAAGAAATTTTTGGTCTAGTCAATGTTCATTGATGGATACCAAGATCGCCAAATCGACTGCCTTCCACCCCCTGACTGATGGACACACATAGGAATTCAACCGGATGATTGTGAATATTCTGAGAATGTACAATTCTAAACATCCTCGTACATGGGATAAGAGCCTCCTTATTTTCAACATAGCTATAACCAAACTTTTCATAGCTCTATTGGTCACAACTCTTTTCAGACGTGCTTGGGTTTCCAACCACTGGCCCCAATTGATGTAGCTCTGCCTCTTACATCCACATATGAGGAATCTTCCCATTCTGAGGCTGAGGTTGATAAGGAAACTAGATTTGTTGAACGAATCCAACACATCCACCAACAGGTCCATGAAATTTTGGAAAAGTCCAATATTAAATATAAGCAACGACATGACCAACATCGGGCTCCACACAAGTTCTAGGTTGGGGATAAGGTTTGGTTGCATTTACAGAAAGAGAGGCTCATAGGATCCCATCGCAAGCTTTGTCCACTTCGATATGGGACAAATACCATCACCAAGGAATTTGGTGACAATTCCTTTGAATTAAGCATTCCTCCATTCCTTTTCCTGCACCCAAAATTCAATGTGGAGCTCCTTCGACCATATTTTGCACCATTGTTTGACACCTCGAAGGAGGAAAAATAATTGACACCTACAGAGATTAATCATGACTGCATGGAACAAGAAACCATTAATCAAATCATGGAAACAGAGGTTAATGTCACCCTCCAACAGAAGATCCAACTATATCGAGTTGTTAAAGCAGGGAAACTCCTCCACTAAGGGAAGTGGCTCAACAGGAGTCAGGTTCAACAGAAGTTTCCCCTTTTAATGGGGGTACTCAATGCAATGGATACCATTTATTCCTAAGGGGGGAGTACTGATCCAGATAGGTATAGGTGACCACCCACCTATTCCACTGGCTCAAAATAGTTTCTCATGTCGACAATTTTCTTGTACTTTTCTACACTTTTTTGGGTCCCAAACTTTCGAGATGTTTTGAGGCCCTAAAATTTTTTTTTGGAAACTAGGAGGGACAAATGGTTTCCAACAACATGCATTTGTACCCAGTAAGAAGTTGTAAAGGTCAGATAGACCTTTCCAATGGGATATCAAGTGCCCCAAACTAAGATCGTATGCAAAAGTTATGACCTCAAGAAGTTGAATGTTGAACTAACCACCTTGGGGCCACAAACTTTATTACGATTCATCTGCTAGGGTTAGGTTTAGGGTTTTCTTCCTCTCCAAGGATTTATGATAAAATTCCCTTCGACATCCTTTTGTATTCGACTTGTCATGAGTGAGCATAGCCGCCACATTTCTTCTCAGATATACAACTACCGCCATTCCAACTGCTTTTGTTTTACTGTTTGTTCTGTTTCATTCATTTAATATAATATGAGTTTATTGTATCACTGTGTTTATTTTCATATATCTGTGTATGTGAATATATATATGTTATTTATTTTTGTTCTCGCATAAATTTGGATCAGACTCCTTGCAAGAATAGATGGAGTCTCTGACAGTGTGCTTTTATTCACAATCTAATTCTAAGGACCCATGTTTGCCTTGCTCATGATCGAAAATGTTGAGCAAGTATTCTATATCATAGTGATGGCCCTTCTTCTTTATCAACCACAATTTCATCCCTTCTTATCCAATACTGATATGGATAATAAATTCTTATTCATAATGGGTTGAATCCTTCTAGATCAAAGTACATATTCCTCATCACATGAGGAATCCTCCCTTGTTCTCTTCTTGGATGGTTCATTATCTTCAGCAGTGTGAGCATGATGCCTTTTATTTTTTTTACCTTGGAGGATCCTTTATTTTTGGGAAAGTCTCTTGATAAGTGGCTTTTCTCATCACATTTGTAGCATTTAAGATTTGTGTAGTCCCTTCTTGATCTATGATTCTTTTGGAATTTCTTGGGTCATTCTTCTTTTCCTGAGCTGTTAGAGCTTGATCATCACTTGCTCCCATATTCTCTTCTCTTGATATTAATCAAACTTCTTCTTGAGTGCATTCCTCCCACAGTCTGTTGAACTTGATTATTTTCTTTCTAACACATATACCTTGAATAGATGAGTCCCATGAAATTGGAAGTCCATTCAATGTGGTCATCACGATCTCTCCTTCTTCAACATTTTCTTGAATGGCCTCTAGTTGTTCCTTTATATGAGAAACCCTTGTGAATTAAGACTAAATGGTTTCTGAATGTTGGGTCTTCACATTCTTGAGTTGATTCCTTAGGGTCATTTTCCAGTCAGGGTTTTTTTAAGGATTCTAATATTATACTTAAGTATAGTATTCTAGGCGAATGTTTTGGATTTAAAAAAACATGTTTATAGATAGGTAGGCGAATACTAACTATGAAACATAAAATTAAGACTAAAATGTGTAAATTTTGGCGAATATTATGATAAAAAAAACATATTTTATGTAAATATAGGTGATATCAGACACTAAAAATGACCAAATAGCGAATTTATTTTTTGAAAAAACGCAAAAAATAGCCAATTGGCGAAAATTTTCCCCTAAAAATTACCCTGTTTCCGGTTGATGTTCTTTCCTTCAAATAGCTTGGTCAAAGCATCAAACATCTTCTTAGGAGTCTTCAATGATGATACATGAGGTATGAGGTTATCCTTGATGGAGAGTCTGTAATAATTTTTTTATCTCTTATCATGTTTTCTCTTGTGGTTTACTTTTGCCTCTTCTCCCTTTGGTTATGGAACCTCCTCATTGATGTATTTTCCTAAGTCATTCTCTTCTATAATGAGAGAGATTATATACTTCCATGCTCGAACTTTATCGAATCCTTAAAGCTTATCCTCAACCTTGGTTTGATTCATTATCTTTATATGAGAACCTTAAATGGAAATAACAAGGAAATAGATCTTACCAATTTGAGATGCCCAACCTGATTATGGGTCTAGTTGACCTAGGGTTCCATAGAGAACCCCTAATTTTCCAAACTTGGAATCTTTCACTTTTGTCTGGATATAAATATGTGCCTCCTTGAGGTGAGTTTCCAATGAGATCCTTTTCCAAATTCTGTGGAGGGAAACTCCAAAAACTTGATGCCCTAATCCCTTCTTGTAGTGTCACACAGTGTCCCGTCTTAATTCTGATATATCTCTAAAATTTATGCTCCTCAAGGTATAAAAATTCATCCTGAAGTATCTTGATTTTTATTCTTTCCAACCCCATAGGTTAGATATATATTGGATACACCAAGTGGAACTTATGTTAAGTTTCCCAAGGTGACCTGGTTCAATATGGAGAAGTTGTACGGACTTCCATGTGTCACTGTTTCAACTTATGGGTATGAAAATAGCACCACATAAACTACAATTCATTCCCTATCTGCATCATCTTACAAAATTCTATTTTTATCTTCCTAACTCGAGATATGGAAATTCTCCTTAGGGCACCTGTTTAATATTGAATTCTAGAAAAGGAAAAACCTTATTTTGAAGGGATCACATATCCTAAAGTATATCTATTTTGAGGTTGAAACTCACACACAAGGTACATAAATACTTCTTATTCGTCCTGTCCAAGTTTTCACTTTGATCCTTCTTTAAACTTTAGTTATAGCAAAAGTGACAAGATGACTAGATTTTTCCTTCTAGGGTTTTTCAAGCATGAAACCCTAATCTCTAGTAGCTGTAGTTGTAGCAGTATTTTGGATCCATAGTGCCTTCTTTCAGGGTGGATCTGATACCATGTTATGTTTTAATGGTTATTCAAGATCTTAAAATATTTAGCATCATAACGTCATAACCATATGTAGCAGAATCACTAAAAGATAAACAAGCACAACACAAAAGAAAGACACAAGAATTTTATCCCGGGAGTTCACAAGGGAGAAAACCCAACAAATTCTTCTGTATAGATTCGTCACTTAGCAAAATGTCAGACATATATAGAAAGACCAAAAGATAACTTCCACAACTTTTTCTTCTTCTATTCCACAGAGAAGTCATCTTTCTCTCTCTTGGAGCACACTTACTTGAGCTTGCAGTGTGTACAAATGAGGGAGGGCGCCTCCCCATTTTCACTGATCATGTGTGTGGAATTTTGTTTCAACAGGGCCGAATTCTGGACCCAACTGGGACAAACTATCCTAGGGGTACACAAAAAATATATTTTACATATTCTTTTGGCGACTATTGCCCCGACTTACAACATAGGTTTTATCTTGACTCTTACATGACCAATTACATTAATGACACCTTTCGATCAAAGGAAATATCCTCTAAAGGAGGTACATTAAACGTACAACAAAATATAATAATAATAATACATATAATACAATGAAGAATATCTCCCAAAAGTGACATTTACAACAACACATGTTAGGATATTAATACACTTAGGAGTTAGTTAATATCAAATTGGTTTAATGTGTCTTTAGGTAAAGTGTGTTTCTTTAATATGCATTTGTACTTATGTAATATGATAGTTACTATATGTTCTAGACATAGAAGGATCCGATAACTCATATTCACCTCAATCTTAACGACTATCGATCCATGGATTAACACCTAACTGGTCCATGATATCTATTCAAAGAGCATGGAGGGTCATTTTCTTAACGATCAATTCTAAGAAACTTCGATGTAAATTCCTTTTCCTTTGTCAATAATAATATATCACCGCAAATAGCTATTTGGTTGGGGTCGTGGATTGTTTCCTTCTGTAAGGGTTTTAACCACGTAAAAAAATTGGTGTGTTGATCTATGATCTATTTGTGTGAGAGGTTTTTAAAGGTGTTTGATCTGTGTGGAGATTCATTGTTTTAGTTAAACATGGTACCAGAGAACTTATGGAGACCTACTCTTGTTGTTAATCAAGACCTTGAACTAGTGTAGTTGCATGCATCAAAGGGTTTATGGATTCTAATATTTATACACATTTTTGGGTTGAGAAAGGTGTTTCATTACATAAGAAGCATTGCTTTCAGCTAGAAATGCCTTTTGTTTCACTAGAAAAAGGTATATGCTTTCCTAAGATATGGTCATTTAGCATATTCAGAGGTATATTGTTTAGATTTACTAATATTTTTATTTAAATATTTCTCATATTGTTTCATATTTTAGGCTATTTTTTTGTTTTATTCCCAGATTGTTACCTTTTGGTCTACACACTCTCTTTTCCATGCACTGTGAATGAACTTGGAAAATCAGAACCTAACAAAAAGGGTTTTCTTCGCTGTGTATGCTCTTTGTCACATGCATTCTGTGAACTAGGTAAACAAGAAATAGTGAGAAAATTGCATTTTTCAAGAAAGATAACCAAGGTCTATCCCCAGATTTGAGAAATTTTGGTTTCAAATTTTCATTTTTGTTTGTGTGGATGTGTAAAAGTGTCTTGTCATCCAAAAGAAATTTATTTTGGGTAGGTACACTCTCCCACAATAATAACAACAACATCGCCATTCTACTTCATAATATTATTAAATGTTTTGTTTAAATCAATTGGTTTAAAGCTAGTTTATTAACTAAGGTTTTGAGTCAACAACAACCAGAACTAGAACCACAACAACTCCTTTACTCTTCATAAGATTAGTAATTTTTTTGTTTAACTCATTTGGTTGAAAGTAGTTTATTAAGTAAGAGGCATTTTGTTCAAGTTCATGTTTTTATGAAATTACTTTTAACTTATAAAGTAACTTCATATTAAGAGTGTTTCCCACTTGTTTTATAAAAGTGGGTCACTTATTTCAAAAAGTAAATTATTTGTAAAAAGCGATCTTATAGGTAAAGTTAGTAAGGGGGGTGAATTATTTACTACATTGAGCACACATTACTGGGTGGTTCAATATCTACCTGCTACATGGTTCCTTGGTTATATCTTATGTTTTTTTCAAAAAGACATAACTTTGACATCTAGAGTCCATTTTTAGTTTCCTTTTTAAAAACTGCCTATTTTTTCTAGATCTTTGCATAAATTAATTTGTAGTTTTCAACCTATATGATATCCACGGTATAATATGGCTAGTCCAAGTGATATTGATTACTAATACCAACTACTTCTCATGGAGATCCCACATTGCAGATGTCCTAGGAAGTAAGGTACTTTATCATGTTACTTTGGGAAAATAAACTGCCCCCACTGATGCCTCAAAGAAAGTAAAAGGGGATAATTAAAATGACAAAGAATGTGGATTAGTCAGGTTGTCAATCTATAATGACTTATGTTTCCATGTTTAAGGAATTGATCAACTAGATGCATCTTGTAAACAATTGGAAGCTGTAATACGTAACTACAATGAGATTCAAGTTCACCAACTTGAAAATTAGCTGGTTGTTTTAAATCTAAGTGATTTCTCTTGTATTGAATACTATGAATCTAGATTCAAAACCCTTAGACTCTTATTTTAAGAATGCATGGTATTTAATCTAGGAAAGCAATGTATTTATGCTAGTCTTATTAAGCTTGGTCCTCCTTATTCTATTTTTATATCTACTTTTCACTCTTCTAGAGAAGCTCTAAAGTTTCTTATATAGAACCCAGTATTGAAGCTTTTTATGAGTTTTTTTATTAGAGAGAAATATAATCACTTTCATATTGGAGTGATAAACACAATAGGTACATCTAATAAAAATCTTAGTGGCACAAAAAAGGATAAATCCAAGCATCCAAAGAAGCAACACTCTCATGAAAATAAACAGAACAAGGGTCACAAACACTCTCAACAAGTTCCTACACCCAATGGTGATAAACGAACTAAATTCAAAGGTAAGAATACTAAACAACATTGCATTTTTTGTGGGAAAGATGGTCATGTGTAATATCACTACAAAAAAAACGTATCATTAGCCTCTCTTTTAGCTTCCTTTTTTTCTTCCATTTATGAATAGTCGACGTTATTTCATGGGATGGCATTAAATTCGACGTTATTTCTTTTACTAACTTTAGCGCCAGGTTTCTTGACTAACTAAATAAAAGGAAGGGAAAATTTTCAAATATAAATCTAAGTAATATCGAAAGTTAAAAATAAGCCAATTGTCTCAAATGCTCATGAGTTGGAGGGAATTTCAATTATTGTAATCAAAACCCTTAATTTCCCTCATGAAAGCCCCTCAAAACATAATCTTTCATTCTTTTATCATTCCCTCCCTTTATATTTTATATTCTCCATCCTTATCCTTTCTCCCTTCAGGTTTCCTCTCTTAGGATTCATCCTCATGGGGGATAGGGTTTTGGTTTCATAGAGGACACTCCACGAGGAAGATAATGGATTCTCGTTTCCTTTTCCCCCTTCCTTCCCTTTTTTTCCTTTATTGATTTACGAATGTTTAATATTATTTTTTCATTGCATGTTTAGGGTTTCATATATGGAGGATATTGTTTCATCAAAGAACCTCCTTAATGAAGATCGTAATGACTTCTTGATTCCCTTATCCTCCTTCCTTCCTATTTTGTTTTTATTTTTATTTATTTATTTTCTAATGTTTATTGTATTTTTTTGTTGTAGGTTTAGGTTTTCATGAAGGGACGATAGGGTTTCATGGTGGAACCTCTATAAGGAAGATAATCTATTTTCCCTTCCCTTCATGATTTTTCCTTCCTCTTTTGCTCTACTTTTTCTTTATTGATTTTCTAGTGTTTATTGTTTTTTGTTGTTGTAGGTTTAACGTAGAAAGAAGAAAAAAATGACACTTTGGTGGTTTTCTTTAATGCACATATCTAGTTCATGGAAATGTCTTAAGGAATATCCTTACATTAATGTAAGGATATTCCTTAAGACATTTCCATGAACTAGTATGTGCATTAAAGAAAACCACCAAAGTGTCATATGTAAGGATATCCAAGTTCAAATCCTTGCACCCATCTATATCTTATTACTTTTCCATTTGTATTCACTTGTTTGCATGAATAGGTTAAGTTATTTCAATTCACATATACACTTTTAAATAGATATTTTTGTGGAAATGTAGCTCAAGTAGAATTATTTCCTTTTGCTCTAAATAAATTTAACACCAAACAAATATTTGTTGGTGATAGTAGATCTTTTAGGGTTGTAGGATATAGAATAGTTCAATGAAAAGATGATTATTTCAAAAATGTATATTGTGTTCCAAGTATTTCCTACAATCTATTGTCAGTCTATAAAATCACTCATTCTGGAGAAGGTAAGATTGTAGAGTTCTCACCTCGGCATATTATAATTAAGGATTTAAAATGTCCTAAGAATATCCTATAAATTGTAATTGTTGATGATATTAGAAGGATGTACATATTTGACAACTTGCAGCCATCATCTTTTTCCATTAGTTTTTATTGCTCATAGTGATGACTAGAGAAAACTTTGGCATGTGTGATTTGGTCCTCTAAACTGCTGTTGCAACAATTATGCAATCAGAAAATGGTGAATATTCTTCCTCTCATTTCTTACAGTAATGGTGTTTATTCCAGGTGTGCTCTCGACAAACATCATCAGGACAATTTTGAAAAACATGCCTCTTGACACACCTCAACCCCCTTGCATCTTGTTCCTAGTGATTTGTGCAGTTCATGTCCTTATGCTTATTTCTAGGGATTCAAGTACTTCTTAACTTTCATTGATGAATTATCTAGATGCAGTTTGGTTTACTTTGTAAAACTTAAGAGTGATTTTTTTAAATGTTTTTGGCATACAAGGCCCTTGTTGAGAAATAGTTAAACATCAAATACACAATTTAAGAACATATTATTGAGGTGAATATGTAAACAAAAATTTACAAATTAACGTACTACACATGGCATTCAAATGAAACATATTGTTCGATACACACCACAAGAAAATGGTGTTGTTGAGAAAAATAATCATAAATTAAAGGAAAGGGGAAAATGTATGATATGACATAAGGGATTAAGTCCTAATTTTTTTTTGGAAGAAATTAATTGTGCTAATTACATAGTCAGTCATGTTGTAATAAGAAGAAAAACAACAAAAGTGATAACAGATTTTCCAAGAAAGTGGTGGTGTTAACAAACACTATTTTAATTTAAGCACAATGAACCAAGATCCATGAGAGAACAATGATATCCATGTCCCCATGAAATATCGATGCAAAAAGGATAATCTATAAATAGGTTTAGGTGAAGTGCCAAACCAATAACAATGGGACCACATAAGTTGATCCTACCATAACTGTCCATAAAAGGAGGCTTTGAATCCCCAAAGTGGACATTGTCAACTCCAATATAATCAATTAGTAGACACCCTCTAATAGTCGTCTCCACAATATGATAATATGGGGTCACCATTGAACCATACTTTCTAACACTCCCCGTAAACCCATCTTGGAGGAAATAAGAAATTGCATTGCATTCCCCCTTTAATTTGATCTAAACTAGAAATATTGATCATCCCCAATACAACAACATACCTCCACCACCATCCAACTGATCAAACTCAATGTAGTCATCCAATACATTAAACAAGTTTCCTCACTATTGTTCAAACATCTTAGTTTAGTAGTTGACTAGACAATAAGACAACATGATCCAATTTATAAATCTACTAGAGAATAACACAACGATAAGTAGTCTTTGTCTAGCAATACATTCTCTATCCATCCATCAATTAGGTACTCGCAATAGTACTCAATCAAATATCCCAACAACCTAGTCGAACATTGGTCAGTCGATCTCAACAGATTCAGTTGGTTCGACATGACAATTGAGAGACAATAAGTGGTTTTATACAACAAAAATATTCAATTACTCCCCCCCTTAAACACAATGAGGGGTCAATTTAAAATAAATGCAACAATATATCAGTTCAATCTCAGTCGACGAACATCCCAATTGATACTCTGGTCGACTCTCTTTTCTGGTCGAGCCTCATTCGACCACTCCAAGGAAATAAAAAGCAAACAAAAGGAGCATTGCATAACTGTACAATCAATGATACACATCTATAGGAATTCCTCAACCATTTGTTCAAATTATTCCATTGTATTTCATCAATCCAACCATAATTAATCTGGGTAGTTGATATTATTCCTAGGTTTTCTCTTTTATGTCTTTTTTGTAAAGTTTTGAAAGCGGAGTTTTCACCTTTCTAAGAATTTTGGTTCCTTGGAAAATTCCTATGATTCTTATAATGATGATAACTATATGGCACAAGATTCTTCTATGGAAGAACAAGTGATGTATGCTTAAGTTCTGGTTCACTTACAGGAGTAGAACAACCCTGCATATCAACAACAATGGAATCTGTAACAACATTCCCAAATTCATCAATATCTTGATCATAATCAACAGTAGGTTGTTCTTTCAACAAATCTATTTGAATACCTCCAACAACAAATAACACTTTCCTGATGTAAAAAAGAATAGAGGCAACAATGACATCATATCTAAGACTTGTTCTAGGTGAATTTATTCTAGGGGTAATAGGTACATCAATACCATGTCCATTATTCCCAAGTCCTCCTCTGGTGTATCCCATCTGTCTTAGTAGTCAGGATATTTCTCATTGACAACATAGTTTTCAAGAAAGCGGTGGCGTCAAAAGACATTGTTTGCACTTAAGCACGATGAGTCAAGGTCCATGAGAGCACAATGATCTCCATGATTCCATGATAGATATCCAAGAATGATTATCTATAAGTAGGTTAGGGTGCAGGGACTAACCAATAATAGTGGAGCCACATAATTTGAGTCGACCATAACTATCCATAAAAGGTGGATTTGAAATCCTAAATTGGACATGGTCAACTCCAAGATGGTCGATCAGTCGACACCTTCTAATAGTCGAATACACAATCCAATAAGATGAGGCTACCAATGAGGCATGGGTTCCAACAAATCACAATCCCACGAAATCTTTAAAATATATAACAAGATAAGAAGCATGGAGTAAAATTAAAGTATATGTAAGCCACTTTCATTTGTTTAGGAGTGAAGATGGGATCAAAATCCCATGAAAAATGGAAAGCATTACAATGAAAGAGTGTGAAGTGCATTTTTGTTGGATATTTTGAAGGTGTAAAATGTTATAAACTTTGTCAACCTAATTCCAACGAAATTATTATTAGAACATAAGTTAAAGTTGATGAAAATCTCTTGACCCGTGAGCCTAATTGGACGTTTATGTCATCTTCAACATGTGAGCTATATTTGGTAGTTGCGCCACATTCTATTCCCAAATTCTTTGTTGGTGATCATACTCTAGTTTCTTCTCCTGGTGATGATATTTATGATGAAAATACACCTCTTGCTACTCACTTTCCTCTAGTTGGGTCAATTGAACATGAACATGCACCAACAACACCACTTCATAGATGGGTTCATACAACATGAGAAGCAGCTAATGGTCTTTCCAATGACCCCAAATACAAGTTCCAAACATATTCATAATTTCAGCAAAACTCTTCTCTTTTGGCTCAATTTTTGCAGACTCATGACCCAAAACAATTTCATAAGTTTTGGCCATACAAAATGAGACATTGCAAAGAATGCAAAATATCATTCTTTAATGGAAAATGATACTTGTGATCTTGTACCTCTTATGAAAGGACAAAAACCTGTTAGATGTAAATGGGTGTATAGAACTAAGTATGCATCATATGGAAGTGTTGAAAGGCTTACTAAAACTCTAGTTTCCAAAGTGTTTTCCCAACTTGAAGGAATTGAATACAAGGAAACCTTTGCCCCTATTGCTAAAATGAGCACCATATGGTTTTTTCTAGCCATTTAATGCTTCACATAAATAGGAGGTCCATCAAATGGATGCCAAATACACCTTATTAAATGGGTATTTACAAGAACAACTTTATATGGAACATCCCCCCTAGCTATGCCCAAAATAACTCCAACCTTATTTAACGCCTTATGAAATCTCTCTATGGAGTTAAGCAAGCTCCTCAAGCTTGGAATGACAAATTGGATAACTTTCTTCTTGATACTGTTTTTCTAGATGTTATTCTGACCTTAATGCCTATACCAAGAAAGTAGGAACCAATCTCATAATCATTTTTCTTTATGTTGATGGTCTTATTATTATTACAATTGACCCTCAACTTTCAACCCATGTGAAATCCAACCTTATGAAGAAATTTGAAATGATGAACTTAGGACATTTGGATTATTTCCTTGGCATTCAAATCTTGTAAACCAAATAATGATTTTTTTGTCTTAGTCTAAGTATGCTTGTGACCTTTTTCATTGCTTTGACATGGAATATTGTAAACCAACCCTTTTCCTTCTAGTATGGAGTTAAAATTATTGTCACTTGCACTAAAACTTAAGTAGATCCCACCTTGTATTGTGAGTTAGTTGGTAGTATTTTATACTTGACTCATACTCGTCTTGATATTTCCTTTGTTGTTGGTCTTATTTCCCGATATACGCAAACACTCCATGACAGTAATTAGAAAACAACCAAAAGGATACTTCATTATATCCCAGGTATAGTTCAGTTTGGGATACATTACAACTTATGGGGAAGATTCCTTTGTTGGTTGGCTTCAAATTGATTCTAATTGTTTCATTAATCCTAATGATTGGAGGTCTACCCTAGGTTATGTTTTCAGTATTGGTTCCATACTTGTCACTTGGGATTTTAAGAAACAATAAGATCTTTCTCTTTCTTTAGCAGAAGTAGAGTATCAAGTTGTAGTAATTAATGCAAGTAAAGTAGCCCTATGGATTTGAAAAATTCTTCAAGAATTTGGATTCCAACAACAACAACCAGATACCCTCTAGTATGGCGATCAAAGTGCCAAAAATCTCATCAAATATCCATTCCAAAATTAGCGTATAAAAAACATTAAGCCACAAATGCACTTGATTGAAAAGATTATTCAAGATCATGTTCTTGAAGTGATATTTTTCCTTCTAGATGATTAAGTGAAGACATCTTCACAAAGTCTCTTATAGAATAAAATTTTTCTAAACTTCAATCTATGCTAGGAGTTCAGGAATTTATTATTAAGGGGGGATAGGCTCTAATGCCTCCCTCCTTCTCCTATTGTGTCACCTTTGTAAATCCTTTAATCCTATCCCAAGTTGTTCTAAAGGGGGGATATTATGGTATTTAAACACTTAGGAGTTAGTTAATCTCAATTTGGTCTAATATGTCTTTAGGTAAAGTGTCACTACTTTAGTATGCATTTGCACTTATGTAATTTGAGGGTCACGATATGTTCTAGACATAGTGTGATTCAACGTTTCAAGTTTACCTCGAGCTTAATGGCTATTGATCTGTGGCTTAAGACTCAACTGGTCCATGATACCTTCTTAAAGAGCATGGAGGGTCGTTTATTTGATGATTGATTGTGAGAAACACATATATAAATTATTTTTTCTTTTGCATTAATATGTTGCCTCAAGTAGCTATTTGGCTGGTGTCATTGATTGTTTTCCTCTTCGAGAGATTTACACATGTAAAAGCATCGGTGTGTTGATATGTGAGCAATTGCTTATGGTGTTTTGACATGTGTGAATATACCATGTTTTAGTTGAACAAGTCAATGTAGAAAAATCTTAGGATGCCTTTAGTTTAGGATGATCTTAATATCACCCAACTATGGGTCAGGTTGAACGTGATATTCTACTAAGTTAGGGGTCATGTTAATGTCATCCTCAATTGACATTGATCTTAAGGTCACTCCATATAGTTTGATTGGAAATCTTTAAAAAATATTAGAAGGACATATATTAGCTATGAAAATGACATAATTTGGGTGCCATGGGGATATTCAAGGGAGCTAAATCTATTTATGGATTGAAAAACACAATTTAAACACTTGTAAATTTAGATTTTACCCAAAAAAAAATACCGGATTTTGACAAAAATCCACGTAAAGTCCAAAACATAGAATAAATAAACTACTCATATAACACACCATATTCATGATACATACCATGTTGTATATTATATGTGTAACACCGATTATCTCTCTCTATATATTAAATTTCATTAAAAAAATTAAAATTATTTTAAATGTTTTTATTCTAAATAAAATTTAAATAATTTTTATATTATATAAACCACGGAAGAAGGATTAGATACAATTAAATAAAAAAATTTATCTACCATTTTCTTATGTTCTCTTTCTTTTTTATGATGATGATGATAATGGTGATTAACGACCACTGGGACCAACTTTGGTCTATCGAACCTTAAGAAGGATAATACTTGGTTTACTTTAAAATCTTGTTCCCATGCTCAAAAAGCTTTCCAATAAGCTTTCCAAGCTCAGTATAGTTTTGGCAAGTTAGGAGGTTATAAAGGTTTGTATTGTAGCAAATACTATGAAACTCAGATCTAATGTGGGTGTAAGCATGTAATGTCCTCTTTTGCCTAGGCATTGAGGACCAACCCACTAACCTATGTGATTCCTGTGGGTTCGAGCGGGTACTGACGATTAGGGAATCAGTTGAAGACTGATGCCATCTACAGAAGATCTAGGGCATCAATATTATATCACCATTGGGTCGAAGAGGGCCAACAGAGCCAAAGGCCACCTGCATGCATGACATTTGAGCATTATTTAATGATGCATGCACCCGATTAAGTCTCCATGCGCATGCATGCAAGTCAACTGCAAATTAGAAGTTAAATTGACCTAATTAGGTCAAAAGTTAGGGTTTTCACACTTGAAAGTTGTAAAAGAAAGATAAAGTGAATGGAGAAGATACTTATGTGATAATTGATTTGTGGAGTCGAATTGGAGAGCTCGGCGAGCTAAGTTGGGGTTGAGCGCATGCTCATCTAACTGGTGTATTTCGGCAGTGAAATCTATCTTCCCTAGTTCATCATCAGGTTGGATCATACAGGTTCAACACTAGTTCATCATCAGGTTACATTCAACAACTATTCTGGGAAGTTGATTATTCATCTAGCCAGAGGGTTTCACCATCACACCGTGTCACCGTGATTAGAGATAAAGCAAGCACATCATCCAGGCTCCTAGCAGCGGCTTATTTATTTGATCTATATACTGGTATGTACATGCATTGATTTCTCCTATTTTATAGTATCTCCGTATTTTTCTAGGGCACATATTTGCATGCAACTGCATGCATGAAAAGTTCCGGGTTTTCTTTCCTATTTGATTCTACAGTATACCCATAAACAGGAAAATATTAGTTTGGAATATTATAGTGGTATCAGAGCTGGTTTTCTTGCCAGCCTGAGCAGGAATCTATTAAGGGTTTCCATTTCATTGTGGGAGTTGAATTTTATAGACTGAGGCCATGAGTTTTGAGCAAGCCATGAGGCTTGGTAGAAGAGCTGTGAGGCACGGCTCTCTTGCTTGTCTTTCTCCAGCAAAGGATCTTCCACGTGACTCCCGTTGTCCCTAGTTCTTACAGTCACGCAATCCAACCAAAAGTAAAAGCTGGTACGGTCAATAAATCCATCTATCGGGTCAGAGAAAGGGGCTAAACAACTTCATTTTCTATCCGGGACGAGGTACCTTCAAATCAATATTTTCCCTAAAGCAGGAGGGTGAATCTTCCAAATAAATGGGATACGTACAGGGCAGTTGTTGAAATCATTGTGGGAAAAGATAACACCGTTCCAATTGGCCCGTGAATTCTTGTCTTCTTTTGGGCGTTGAGGAATTTTATGACAAACACCCTTCTTTAACGCGAATCCCAACAATGATAGGGTATCCACCAGCAGTAGTAGGGAGTACTTATATACCAACATGCAGAGCCATCCCTGTATACACAAGCCCTTCCGACCTACCATGCCTCAATTCTTAGATAGTCTTGCTGTAGTGCCTCTAGCACAAGAAGAACTAGAAGAACCCATGAGTGCCTATCTAAGAGAATATAAAGCTTTAGGAGAGGACTTCCATTCAGCCATGACCTTCACTGACTTCTACCACTTTAAAAGTAAGAACAAACCCAAAGCTTACAATAGGCCATTTACCCATAACTATGAGTTACAACGCACCGTAGGGAAACTGACTATCCCTACCTTTGAGGGCACTCGGGGTGGCCCAGCCAGGACTTGGGTATAGAAGTTGGATACATACTTCTAGCTCAACCCCATGATTGAGACAAATGCCATTAAATTGGCTACTTTGCATTTGGACGGAGAAGCGCATGAGTGGTGGTATCATGGGTTAGTGACACTGGGTCACAACACCATCACATTGTACCCATATTTTACATAGAGGTTCATTGAGCGGTTTGATCGGAAGGATCCTGAGGTCCACTTTAGAGAGCTGGCACAACTCAAGCAGACAGGTAGTGCAGATGCATTTATTTCAGAGTTTCAGAGGATAGCAGTCATGGTGACAGATATATCAGAGAGCAGGTTGATTATGTTGTTCACCGAGGCTCTCAGTGAACCCTTATGGGGATGGGTCAAGTCTTATAGGCCCACCACCCTAGGAGATGCCATCAGACGGACTAGAGATTTATAGGATGTAGTACCCAAGGTTAGGCTTCCTCCCAAACCCAATTCCCCTATTGAAGATGAACAGAGGAAACCTGTTTAGAAAGAATGGATGAACAATAATACCCAACAAGACCTTGGAAGAAAAAAGTTATGTTTCACTTGCCAAGAACCATGGGTACCAGGTCATAGATGTTCAGGGAAGGGAAAGGCTTACTACATAGAGGCCTATTCTGAGAATGGGGAGGACGATGATTATCCAGATCAGGAGCAAAGAGAGACACTAGAGACAGTTAGGGAGTTGCCGCCCTTAGGAGGTACCATTGCTGCCATGACAGGGGTTCCTAGATTCCACACTCTCCGAATCAGAGGTATCGTATAGGGCCACATAGTGGGAGTGCTAATAGATGGCGGGGCATCCCACAACTTTATTGATGTTGCATGGGTTAAAAGGAGAGACATTCAGACTGAGAGTTTTGATGGGTTTTCAGTAGCTGCAGCTAGTCACACCATGGAGTGTAGTTAGAGGATTCCTCAATTAACAGTAACACTTGGGAATTATACAGTGATGGAGACATTTTATGTGGTGGATGTACCTGACATGAAGGTGGTATTAGGAGTTCAGTGGATGTATTCCCTACGGAAGTATTCCACAAACTACCATACCATGGAGATGGAGTTCACAGGAGCAGAGGGAGAGAAGGTAGTATTGAGAGGGATGAATACCTACCCTCCCACGCTAGTGACATCACACAGGATGGAGGCAGTACTCCGATAGGGAGATATTGAGGGAGAAGCAGAGTGTTTTGTTACCTTCAAGAAACCACCAGCTAAGGCCACACAACATCCAACAGTATTCAGAGAGCGTCCAGTAGGTCGACCTCCAAATAGGGGATTTGAGAGCTGCCCCCCCCCCTTGATGATGAGGGGCAATTGATTCTAATTCCGGAGCACGTTCTAGAGGTGCGAGAGTGGAAACTGGGGAACAAAATCATCAGAGACTACTTGGTTCAATGGAAAGATCTACCTATAGAGGAGGCCATTTAGGAGACAGAACAGGTATTACAGCACCCAGCTTTACAGTTGCTTGAGGACAAGCAAATTTGAGCGGGGAGGACTGTAATGTCCTCTTTTTCCTAGGCATTGAGGACCAACCCGCTAACCTATGTGATTCCTGTGGGTTCAAGCGGGTACTGACAATCAAGGAATCAACTGAAGACTGATGCCATCTACAGAAGATCTAGGGCATCAATATTATATCACCATTGGGTCGAAGAGGGCCATTAGAGCCAAAGGCCACCTGCATGCATGACATTTGAGCATTATTTAATGATGCATGCACCTGATTAAGTCTCCATGCGCACACATGCAAGTCAACTGCAAATTAGAAGTTAAATTGACCTAATTAGGTCAAAAGTTAGGGTTTTCACAGTTGAAAGTTATAAAAGAAAGATAAAGTGAATGGAGAAGATACTTATGTGATAATTGATTTGTGGAGTCGAATTGGAGAGCTCGATGAGCTAAGTTGGGGTTGAGCGCATGCTTAGCTAACTGGTGTATTTTAGTAGTGAAATCTATCTACCCTAGTTCATCATTAGGTTGGATCTTACATGTTTAGCACTAGTTCATCATCAGGTTACATTCAACAGTTATTTCGGGAGGTTGATTATTCATCCAACCAGAGGGTTTCACTGTCACACCGTGTCACCGTGATCAGAGATAAAGCAAGCACATCATCCGAGCTCCCAACAGTAGCTTATTTATTTGATCTATATACTGGTATGTACATGCATCGATTTCTCCTATTTTATAGCATCTCCGTATTTTTCTAGGGCACATATTTGCATGCAACTGCATGCATGCAAAGTTCAGGGTTTGCTTTCCTATTTGATTCTACAGTATACCCATAAACAGGAAAATATCAGTTTGGAATATTACAAAGCAAGGCACTCTAAGAGAAAGTGATTTTCATCCTCAACGCTTATAGACTCACATAGATGACAAACCCTTTATGCACATGGAGTTTTAGGAATAAACCAATGCCTTGTTTCGCTATGGAGTTCATGAGAGTTCGTTCTAACCTTGGCTATATTAATTTTCTTCCATGAGCTAGTTACTACTGAGAGATACTTCTGATCTTCCAAGTTAGGATTATTGACCTCCTTATAGTATCTTAATTTTCTCTTAACCTCTAAATTTTCCTCACACCACAATTTCTCTTTAATCTTAGAAGTAATAATATTTCTGACATTATCAATGCTCTACAAAATGTCGTTTTCATCAATGACCCAATGGTTTAACCAAGCCATGGTATCTTTACACCAACATTGCTTGAGGCGTAGTTGGTTTTGGATTGAGTTTAAAGCGATTTTAGGAAGTCCCTCATTTCCCATGTTATTTATCTTATGCTTGTACATCAAGTACCTAGTCATAGCCATTCTCTCAATGAGGGAAATACCCCTTCCATGAGGAGAATAGGATAAGGCATGTTGCTTTTAGTTTTGAGGTTATAAGTTATAAACCGCTTCCATATTTGCTCAATCTTCCTCCAAGATTCTCTAGAAATGTTGTAGCCCCATACTTCACAACCATACAAGATCACCAAGATGACAAGAGTTTTAGAGAGGAACTTATTTTTATCCCACATGACTAGATTGGTTGATTTACAGTTATTGTCAAGACCAAAATAAGCTTTCCACACTCCATTAATCCTTTTCTCAATGCTATAGTTCCAATTGAGCTTGCAATGAGTATCAATTTCAAGATACTTGTAAGAAGTCACTTCCTCTAGATTTCTATTATCGTAAATAAAATTTGCATAGGTGTCTTTCTTAGATTTTATAATCATGATTTTTTGTCTTGTTAGTGTAATAGTCATACCCATGTTAGAGCAAAAATCTTTTAAGAATTCTAAATTGCTTATCGAGATCATAAGGATGCATTTCCATAAGAACAATATCATCAACATAAAGTAGGAGGTTGATAACTATCTCAGCTAAGATTGTACGGGTGCAACCTGCTTCTTCTAAACATCTTTCTAGCTTATCAATTTAAATGCCAAAAAGGGTAGGGGAAAGGGAGTAGCCTTGTTTAAGTCCAATATTACAATTTGCATCCGTTATCCACCCCTCATTATTCTTAAACTTGGCAATGACCTTAAAATTTAAAATGCTCTCGTTCTTGAATAATGACTTCATAGTTACCATTATCAACTAATATAGTAGTTTTTATGATTTATGTGTGTTTTGGATTAAATGTAAATATGCTAATTAGAAATAGCAAATAATACATATTTTAGTGTTAATAGTTAATAATAATTTTTAATTTGAATTAATAATAAAAATTAATTATATAAAATATTATTAATTTTAATTAACGATTATATAGCAAATAATACATATTTTAATGTTAATAATAATTGTTAATATGAATTAATAATAATAATTAATTATATAAAATATTATTAATTTTAATTAACAATTATAAATATTATGATTAAATTTTTTTATTGTATTATTTTTAAATATAATAATATTTTTAACTATTAAAAAATTAAGGTTTTAGAAAATTGAGAAAACCTTACATGTTAATTTTTAATATTTAATTTATGTATAATTAAATATTGTTTAATAATTTGAAATATTTATTTTTATTTTTTTTCAGATGGAAAGATCCACGGGAAACCTAGCAATACTTTCCCACATTCGTGGATGGTAGAGGTGGTAAACCGCCGGCCATCCTAACAGAAGGCCTAACCCCAAAGGACTCAAGGCTCAAGCTCGTGACCTCCCCCCGAACCAAGAGAGTGTGCACACGTCTTACCAATTGAGCTAACCCTTGGGGCTTCAAAAGAAAAAGTACTGGAGCCAAACCCGATTTCAACACACCAATCAACGCTCACAATCCCTGCAACCAAGCGTCAAGCTCCGAAGGAATACCACATCACGTTGTTCCTCAATATTTATTTTTATTTATTTACTATATATAAAAAATAATAATAATGTCAATGTTTAAGTGTAATTTTTTTGGGCCTTTAATCCTCTTTAGACCCCAATTAATAATGAAAATGTCAAAAATTTAATATAAACTTTTGATAATGCAAACGAGAACAAAATTAAGGCACCGATTCACAATGAAATTGTCAAAATTTAATATAAACCTTTGATAACGTGAACCAGAATAAAATTATCTCGAAGAGCACAATTTTGCAGATAATTATTTAATATTTTAAAATTCTTATATAATGAAAACTTTATTTTGACATTGACAATCTATTAATATTTTAAAAGTAATTATATAATAAAAAATCATTCATAGAAAATAGAGATATGGTTGATTCCACGAGTATAAAACAATCCATGACATAAGGCGAAAGCAACTTAATGGATGCGTATAGTTCATTTTGGCATTGAAACTTTCCAACAATATTTCTGATCGAATGCGAAATATCTAACTTCACCAATGCATGATGTAGCTTGGACAGAAGCATTATTTTGAATAAAGGTTTGTATAATGGATTTCCAAAAACAATATTAGTAACTCAAGATTATGAAGAATCCCGAGTCCAAACAAACATAGAATATGATGTTTTTTTAATATACAACACCTATTAATGTGATAAAGTGGATGAAGGGATATATATATATATAATTTTGGAATTTGATTAATGATGAATTTAATTATTAAAAGTAATTAATATAAATTAATTAATTATATATAAGTTTATGTAGGTAATTTCATTTTCTAGATATTTTTGGGTGTTTGTTGGGTCTTCTCAATTCTATAAATTGAGGCTCTTTCATGTATTTTTATTCATTCAGTTAATAGATTAGTTTTTCTATTATGAGATTGATCTTTGATTTGGGTTGATCAAGCTCTAGTTGTCAAGATCTATATTTTCCATGTTCTTTGTTCCTCCTTACTTTTTGCTTATGAGGGTGTTAGTGTTTTGTTTTTCCCATGCATACAACCTTTGTGACTTGTAAACTCACGTAGGCAACCTCATCCTCCAACTACTTTAGCAAATGGCTAGGCTTCTCCATTGCTATAAATGGAGGCAATTTCATGTACTTTGCATCTCCGAGATTAATATAGCATTTATTCTCTTGTGTAGAAGTATCTCTGGCTTTGCAGCTCTTGGGCATAATGTGTTTGTTTTCTCACCTGAGTAAAATACAACTCAATTCTTGCAGCATAGATATTTGATATAATGAGTATATGTGCATTTGCAAGATGAAAAGGAAATTTAATTACTTGACCATTTACAAGGAGATGGGGAATGCAATAGTGTCGAAAATTAAGCCTTTTTTGTGTTTGACCACTTTACGTAGAATGGATAACAAAATATCGGTATGCGAGAACTATATTCGCCTATAGGTTTCCACACCAGTAGTGAATTAAATAAAAAAAACCTTATATTTCGTAGGAATTTGAGCAAGACATCTCCAAAAGTTATTACATTGATAGGTGTTTATATTTTACAAATTGGGGTGTATGAGGAAAGGTCCTCTTCCTAGATTGCAGGAAGATGAGACAAGTGTACTGTTAAGATTTATTTTATGACATTCATTCCAAATTCTAAATAAACAATTATAATGTGTATGAATATGTATATGTACATGTACATGTACAGGTACATATACATATACATATACATATGATAACTGGTAGATGAGGCATGGATAATGGGTAGTTCGTGGCACTTAACTTGTGACCTATCGGTGTTCACCAACTGTAACACCCCGGTTTTGACCCCATTTGCATTAAATGTATGTGATGTAAATATTGTATTTAATCATGGTGTGGAGCTAAAGGAAAAAGCCCTACCATCGATTTAACGTTTTATGTTTCGACGATTAAAAATCGTTGCCGATGGTATTTTTGTGCTAGTCGACACATTA
>LPNX010901590.1:0-26782 GCA_001517045.1 Pseudotsuga menziesii | reverse complement strand
CTTGTCTTATTCACCCAATCATTTATTACTGCCAAAAGTTGGTTGAGTTGGTTATTGCATGGGATGGGCAAGGTATGGCAGTCCAAATTCGAATGGGAGAAGCCATCAATTTTTGGGAAACATGATTTTGACTTATGGGGAAAGTTATTGCCCAAAAATGTTTCCCATTCCCTCATGCATGGAGGTGGTTGTCTTTCCCCATGTGTTTGGAACTCCTGGAATTCTGCATTCACATTTTTCATTTTCCTCACCATTTTCTCTGATTCACGTGAGCTCTCTCAAGCAGCTAGAGCTTCCTATGTGTATCCATCCACAATTTTGGTTGTTTATCTCATCTTTCCCATGGATGGGAGGTCATTTTTGTAATGCCCAGGGATTGGGTTGTCTTCCTCACGTTTTCCTGTCGTTTTCCTCATTTTGCATGCCCAAGAAATTCGTTTTTGTGTTGATGAGAAAACGACCATCAAGGATTCACTATTTTGGGGTTCATAGCAGTTGTTTTGGCTCATAAAATTCCTAGGATAGTTGTTGAATTCGAATTGCTCACCTGGGGGTCGATTTCCCTATTTTACCAACTTGTTTTGTTACTGAAACCGTTTTTCTTCAATTCCATAATTTTGCAATTGTTGTGTATGCCTCTGTTGCTTTGGATTGAATTGATTTGGGAGTGGAAAGAGGGTTTGAACTAGCTTGATAACACTAGTGTGATAAGGAACCTCACAGACAGATCTAGGGGGATGGTTTTCTTCTTTTCACACCCTAAATAGCATTGGAAGGGAAGGCATATCCTGAGTGACTGTGTAGCAGAGAAGGGGATGCTTCCTTGTGTTGGGTGTGTAGATGTTTTAGAAGTTAGGCTAGATTTGGTGCAGGTGTCCATAGCTCTGGGGTTGAGCTCACTAGCTTAGCAATCAACCTTTCCAGCTCCTTTGCAGCATGATAAACCCAATTGTGTTGGCTTGGCTGAGTTTTTGTTGAATCCTTGTCTATGTGTGAGTCTGCTAGTGTTCCCTTATTCCTTGCGGGAATCATGCCCAGCTCGGGGGTGGCAGTGCCGCTAAGAGATTGATGAGCACACTGACCTATGGTTGGGTGGAACATTGTAGCGACATAGCTGGTTGCGGGACAACCTTCTCCTAAGATAAGTATCTCTTGTCTATTTTATCTCTGCATTTGTAGTTGCTTAATGATAAATGATGAACATGTTAAATGTTGTGTATGCATGTATTTTGCTTCTGATGTATGTTAATGACGTATGCGTCTATGCATGTTTTTACTTCAATGCATTTAATTTTATGTTTATGGGGCTAGTTTCCTGGATTAGATAGCTAGTAGCTATGCTAGTCACGTCCTCTCTGTCGAGTAGAGGGGTGGGGACATGGCACCAACCACAAGTTAAGTGGTTGTGCTAGTAATACCTAAGAAAGCAAAGATTGATATTTATGCGATATCTGTAGATTTTATATCCAGAATATTCAAATCCATAAGGCCAAACATTATTAACTATACCAATATTAAAATTTAATAATAATCATAGTAATAGTAATAGTAATCTATTTTTAAGTTCACAACTAATCTAGACACCAATTTTGCGTATAATATCTCCTTGTTTGTGGGGCAAGATACCCCCTTGTCCGCAACGATGTAACTGCTAAATCCTATAGAGGTGTACATACCCTACCCTCCTACATATTTGAACCTATGACCTGCTAGGAGGAAACACATGTTCTTAATCGTTAGAATCGCTTAGGAAACACATAATTAGATACAATCAATAATAACTATTTTTTTATTATAATAATACTTATTGTGAGTTTTTTATTATTTAATTTTTTTGGTCTTTTTGAGATAGTTTCTTTAAAAAAAATGATGCCTCAATTTCTCAAGAAACTTGTGGCAATAAATCCTACTCCCATGAATGAGACAATGAGGGAGGTCAAGGTCAAGTGAGAAGGGTTTGATAAATATATGCAAAAAAAATATTAAAAAAATCTAAAACGCGAAACAATAATGGCACACACATAGAGACTATATATAGATTTACTTTAACAACCCTTCACTAGGAAAACCAACGTATTTGAGAGTTTCTCCTCTCTTTATCTCATTATATTATCTTCACAACCTACAATAAAATATTTATTTTAAGCATCGAAAACCCTAATGAGTTAGATTATAGACATGATTCCTCAATTGAAATTACTTTACAATGGGTTAAGAAAGCACAAAATGAACCAAAAATGGACCCAAAATTTTCTTTCAAGGGATATTACCTTGAACCCCTATGGGGGGGGGCATTATCCCCAGAAGCCCCCATCTAAGGGGGTTCAAAACACCCTTGGAACCCCTTTGCTCTAAGAACCTGCAAAGAGTACAACACATGTCCAACAAAATGGGGATGACTAATGGTTGTGCCAAGGCCTAGTGTCATTATTGAAGCCAAAGAGACAAAGTGATCTCTAGCTAACTCGATAATATATAATGCCAAGACCAATGCTTCCATTGTTATGGAAAATGCTTGATTTTCCAAAGACTAGGCCAAAAAATCTTACAAATCCTAAAAGATTTTTGTTTAACAAATATTGCTAGGAAACTTGTTAACACAATTCTTTAGAAGTGAGATAGAACCATCGAAGGTCTCCAAGTATTTGTGAGGCTCCTTTACGAAGAAACCTATATTTGCAGATGAAATCCACGGATTTTATTTTTTATTAAAAGTCTCAGTATAATAGGAGGGAATTCAACCAAAGTAGCATTGACTACTATATTTGGGAACACATGTCAAGTCCTTATATATTTCCCTAATAGAGTGGAAATCCCTAGTCAAAGGGAATAATCTTACTTAGAGCTCATTAATGGTTTCCTATTAGTATTTTATGAAATCAACAAGGGTGCTACACTTCATCTACTTTTGACCCTTCTTGGAGTATCCATAGGTTCTAGTATATCCTTCTTCTCCCAACCCCCTCTATTCAAGGACATCGTAAAGGTTGGGACTTCAACTTCCTCAAACATACACACATTGCCAAGTCCCACCTTCATAGTGGACAAATCAAAGGATATCCCAATGTTGGAAGTGGTAAATATAGAGGTCTATGCTTATAATATTATGTATTGAAGAAATGCCATCATCATTATTTGAATGGGATTTGGCCATCTACATTAGTGCTTTGTGGGTGGCTTCTTAATCAAAAGTTGATGATAAACTTTATGTTTCTACTCTACTTGAAGGGTTTCTTCATTGTAATTTTTTAAATTATGGGGGATAACCAAAAATTGTTTAACAAAGTGCCCTGGTTTTGGGAAAGACTGGGTCTCTCCTTCAACTGTAGTTTCTAGATTTTGATCCAACCACAATGATTACCACAACAACTCTTGTTTAGGTAATACTTCCAAATCTTTCTCTTCAACATTTTTTGTAGCTATTGGAAATTGCTTAGGCTAATTTATTAAAGTATATGGAGATCGAGTTTTACAAAGTCTTGTCACCTTTCCTTGTATTTATGTGGAGTTTGAAATTGGTCAAGTTTTACCCACAAGATGCTTAGAGAAAGGGATAATCTCATTTTTACCTGGATTTTGGAGTATGAAAATATAGCTTAAAATGTAGACCATGCAGCTAGTGCATATAATGACACCTTTAGGAAACTTACCGATATTTTTCTATCTCTTCTTTCTGCAATGTATTCAAGAGCAATCATGAAGGATGACATTAATCAACAAGGAACGAAATGTTTGAACCAACCTCCAAACAACCTTGAAAATAAGACATAAGGAACATTAATAGATAAAATTTACCAAACCAAAATGGACGAGCCTATACCCCCCACCCCGAACCCATGGAAGTTGTGGTTAGAAGGATTTGATTTTGGTGACATCAAATCCCTTGGGGGTTTACATTTCCACCATGAATCAAACAATCTGTACACAACAAATGAGGCAAACCTTATACATCATCTAGGAAACCTTGATCTTCTAATTACTTTTGGTGAATTAGTCTATGTAAAAAATCCTTTGAATCATGTCAACATAGCTAAGTGGATCGATGTTTGAAAGACAAAAAGAAAAAGAGATAATTTGTGACAAATCACAACACTCAATGACCATGTTATGCAACAATCTCCCCAAGATAGCATAAATAGACAAGAAAGAGTAATCCACTCCTTCATAATGAATAAAAGAGATGAATTGCAAGCCTCTTCAATGGGGTAACCTCCTTATACAATGTACTAAATACATAAGATAAGACAAGATGATTCAAATGAAAAGATCTCCTTGATATATATATATATATATATATATATATATATATATATATATATATGAGACAAAGAAATACAATTACCACTAATGGACTAAAGCTAACATCAATACTATAATAATACTAATATAAAATTTCTAATTTAGGGGGAAATGTGCCACAACTTAGGGATTAAGATGCCCCTCCCCTTCAAACAAGTGTTTTCATCAATGCTTGGTTAGTTGTGGATGCTTGTGTATGAAGGAATCATCTTCCCATGTCAAATCTTCTACATGTAAGTTCTTCCACTTGATGAGATACTTAGTAATAGCCCGATTTCGTAGTTTTTTTTGTCCTTGTTTTAGTGATTTGTTCAGGTTACAATATGGATTCTCCTTTTTTATCAAGCTTTGGCAAGCTAGTTTGAATTGGCATATTGTCTCCTATTACCATTTTTAAGAAAGAAGCATGGAAAACTTGGTGTACCCTTGAAGATGAAGGGAGCTCCAATTTGTAATACATACTAGCAATATTCTACAGAAAATTATTAGGACCATAGTACTTGGGTTCTAATTTATTGTCCTTATTTAGTTGCTTGAAGGATAATTATTTATAAATTTGTAGCCTAAAAATACCCAATCCCCTTCTTCAAAACTCCTTTCACTACGATGTTGATCTACATGTTGTTTCGTCCTATTTTTTGATATCACTAGGTTGTCCTTCAATATCTGGAGAACTTCTTGCTGGTGCTCAAGGTGATCTTCCATAGTTTGAACTTTAGATTTTCCTTTCAAGGGGGATGTGATAGATGGAGGTTGGTACCCATAAAAATCCAAAATAGGGGACATTTTTGATGAAGTATGGAAGGAAGTATTGTACCACCATTTTGTCAAATATAACCATTTCACCACCGTGTTTATTTATCTAATGCAAAGCATCGAAGATAACCTTCCAAACATTTTTTCACTATCCTAGTTTGACCATATGATTGAGGATGATAAGATGAACTGTGAGCCAACTAGGTACCCAAACAAGAAAATATATCAATCCAAAATTTTCCTTTGAAAATTGGATGTCTATCACTTACAATAACCTTTGGGTTTCCATGTACCTTTTGAAGAATTTCCATGAATGCTGCAACTACTATACTTGCATTAAAAGGGTGAGAAACATTATGTTGTAGCTACTAGATTTGTGTTAAAAGGGTGAGAGAGTGCACACAAGTGTGCATACTTGGTGATCCTATCAACAACCACCATAATAACATTCTCCCCTTATGAATTGGGTAGAACTGTGATAAAATCCATTGAGACTTCCTCCCAATGTTGATAAGGTATGTATAATGGTTGTAAAAGACCCCAATTCTTAATTGTTTCAACCTTGTTTTGTTGGAAACCAAACATTCTCCCATGAACCTTTTAACATTATATTTAATACCTTTCCCCCAAAAAATCCTTCTTGACCATATGTTGGGTTTTTAGGAATGTTGAGTGCCCTCATATAAGAGAGGCGTGTAATTCTAAAAGTACCTCTTGTTTGAGTTGGGAGTTCCTACATATATATAAATGATCCTTATACCATAGGGAATCATTTCTCCACACAAAATCATCTAATACACTAGGATCCTTTTGTAGCTTTTAAATGAGTGTCCCCACTGATATGTCATTCTTCCAGTCTTCCCTTATTTCTACTACCCAATCGGGTTGTATAATATAATTAACACACAATAGTTCCTCAACATCCTCATATTTTCTTGAGAGTGCATCTACCACCATGTTATGTTTCCCTTTTTTATAACTGACTTGAAAGTCATATCCCAACATCTTGGTTACCCATTTTTGTCGCTCTTCTGAAGATAGTCTTTGTTCCAAGAAGTATTTAAGACTATCATGATCTGTTTTGAACTTAAAGTGCCTACCAATTAGGTAAGGACTCCATTTCTTAAGTTCATATAGTATTTCCAACATCTCCTTCTCATAAATGGGTTTGTGTAAGTTATTTCCCCTGATTGGAAAAATTTCAAAATCCAGGGGCCTTCCTTCTTGCATTAGAATAACACCAATGCCATGTCCTGAGGCATCACATTACACAATAAAGGTTTTTGTGAAGTCTTGTGTGTTCAAGAAAAGGGCTTTGCACATTGCCTCTTTAAGTTGTTCAAAATATTGAGTTTCCTCTACAGTCTAAGAGAATGAATCCTTCTTCAATAATGTTGTTAGAGGTGCCTCTGTTCTTCCATAGTTCCGAACAAGGATTGCGGTATTACCCTGCTAAACCTAAGAATCCTCTAATATTCTTCAAGGTTTCAAAAATTGACCAGTCGATCATGGATTTAATTTTGTTAGGGTCTGCCTTGACACCTTCATAAGATACAATATGACCAAAATACTCTACCTCCTTTACCCCAAAGAAATATTTGGAAGGTTTTGCATATATTTGTTACTCTTCTAGTAGTTTTAGAACCTTGTGAACATGTTCTTCCCAATACTTTCTATAGATTATTATATCATCAAAAACTACTACCAAAAATGTTCTAAGGAAGGACTTGAAAATGGAATTCATCAAATCTTGAAATGTGGAAGGTGCATTCACAAGGCCAAAAGGCACGACCATAAATTCATAATGATATTCATGAGTTCTAAATGTTGTTTTTGGGATGTCTTCTTCATTCATTCTAATATAATGATTCCCTGAACGAAGATCCAACTTTATGAAGTAAACTACTCCATGTGATTCATCAATGGTGGGAATGGGAAACTTATCTTTTATTTTGAGATTTTTGAGCTCTCTATAATTTGGGCACATACACGATGATCCCTCCTTTTGTCCAGGTACACAGGGTACTTTCAAAAGACCGAATACCTAGAGCAACCACTTCACACAAATAGATCACAAATCAACACACCGATGTTTGTCACGTGGTTAAAACCCTCGAGAGGGAAATAGTCGACGGCCCCAGCTGAATAGCTACTTGGAGCAACTTATTATGCAAAAGAAAGAAAGTTAAAAATGAGCTTCTCATAATCGATCAACTATCCAAGGACCCTCCATGCTCTTTAAATAGAGATCATGGACCAATCGGGTGTTAAGCCACGAATCAATGGTAGGTATGATCTAAGAGAAGTTGAACCATCAGATCACTTTATGTCTAGAAAATATCGTGACCGTCGGATTAGAATATTTACAAATGCATACTAATGCATACTAGATAAACACACTTTACCTAACAGATATATTACACAAGTTGATCTTAACTAACTCCTAAGTGTCTACATATCCTAACATCCCCCCTTAAGAACAACTTGGGATAGGATTGAAGGACTTACAAAGTGACACCATTAGGAGAAGGAAGGAGGCATTAGAGCCTATCCTCCCTTAATGACACATTCCTGAACTCCTAACATAGATCGAATTTTAGAAAATTTCGCTTCTGTAAGAGACTTGGTGAAGATGTCTGTAACTTGATCATCTGTAGGGCAATAGAGCATTTCAAGAACACGATCATGAACAAGATTTCCGACGAAGTGCATGTGCAGCTCAATGTGTTTGTTGCGTTGATATAGAACTGCATCTTTGGCAAGATTGATGGCACTTTGATTGTCACACCAAAGTGGATTAGGCTGCTGCTGCTCGAATCCAAAGTCTGAAAGGATCTAACGAAGCCATAAAGCTTCCTGACTGGCATTAACTGCGGCTCGATATTATGCTTCTGCTGAAGAAAGAGCAAGAGCTTGTTGTTTCTTACAAGCCCAAGTGATAGGTCCAGATCCCAGACTGAAAACATAAACTGCAGTAGACTTTCGATCATCAATATCATCGGCCCAATCTGAATCAGTGAAACCAACCAACAAAGGTTTCCCCCCTGTACTGTAATGAATCCCAAACTGAATTGTACCTCGAATATATCGAAGTATTCTTTCTTTCTGCTTTCCAGTGACTTTCATAAGGTGTTTGCATATAATGGGAAACACGACCAACGACAAAGGAAAGGTCAGGATGGGAATGAGTCAAGTATAAGAGACTACCAATAAGTTGACGATACAAGGTGGCATCTACTTCAGGGGAAGTACAAGTGGCAGAAAGTTTGAATCCATACTGAAAGGGAGAAGGGGTTGGATTACAATCTTCCATGTGAAAGCGACAAAGAAGTTCACAAGTATACTTAGATTGGGAAAGAAAGATTCCTTCTTTGGTTTGCAAGACTTGGAGACCATGAAAATAATTCAAATGCCCTAAGTCTAGCATTTCAAAAATTTTCTTAAGACTGGATTTCACATGGGTTAAAAGTTTAGGGTCACTACCAGTAAGGATAATATCATCAACATAAAGAACAAATATGATGAGATGGTTTCCTAGTTTCTTGGTATAGACATTGGGGTCAGAATGGCATCTAGAAAAACCAGTGTCAAGGAGAAAGCTATACATTTTGGCATACCAAGCTCTAAGAGCTTGCTTAAGGCCATATAAGGATTTATTAAGGTGACAGACAAGGCTAGATTTATTCTAAACATATCCATGAGGTTGTTCCATGTAAATTATCTCCTATAATTCACCATGTAAGAAGGTAGACTTGAAATCCATTTGATGGAATTCCCAGTTATGTAAGGCTGCAAGGGAAAGAACAAGGTGGATGGAGTTCATTTTTGCGATAGGAGATAAGGTTTCATTGTAGTCAATCCCTTCAACTTGGGAAAAACCTTTGGCAACTAACCTTGCCTTAAGTATTTCAACATTTCCATCTGATGCATACTTAGTTCTGTAGACCCATTTACATCTGACAAGTTTTCTTCCTTTTGGAAGAGGAACAAGATCCCAAGTATCGTTCGCCATTAAGGAATGATATTCTTCATCCATAGCTGCATCCCAATCTGGATTTCTTGAAGCTTCTGCAAAAGTGTCTAGATCATGATTCTCGAAAACTTGAGCCAAAAGAGAAGAGGCTCACTGAAACTGAGAATATGTTCGACGTTGATCTCTAGGATCACCGATAAGATCACCAGCTGCTTCACATGTTGAACAGACCCATCGAGGAAGCATTGGTGCTGTTGAAACTGGAGGAACATGAGCTGGCGGAGGTGGATTTTCATCCTCACTGTCATCATCAGAAACTGGAGTTGGAAACCTGTCAAGGAAGTTGGAAGTAGAAGAAGGCACAATCGCCGAATCAGGCTCGTAGGACAAAGATGGCACACCCACCAAGTTAGGCTCGTGCCAAGATATTTTCATCAAATTTAACATCTCTTCTAATGATTATATCATGAGAATGCGGCTGAAGAAGTCTATAAACTTTCATATCTTTAGAATATCCAACAAATATGCACTTTTCACTTTTAGGCTGCAATGCTTTCCGTTTTTCATATGGAATGTGAGCCCATGTTTCACTACCAAACACATGGACGTGACTTACATCTGGTTTAATTTTACTCCATGCTTCTTCTAGTGTTATACCTTGTAAAAATTTAGTGGGTGTGCGATTAACTATGTAATTTGCACAATTTATGGCCTCATCCCAATATTGAAGACTTGGTCCCTTAGATTGGATCATGAAATTAGCCATTACTTTTAAAGTGCGGTTCTTCCGTTCAGCTACACCATTTTGTTGTGGTGTATATGGAATAGTGTGTTGTTGTTGGATTCCTTGTCCAGTGCAGAAAGTAGTGAAAATTTTGTTAACATATTCTCCTCCATTGTCAGATATTAACTTAATAATTTGATGACTAGATTATTTTTCAACAAGGGCCTTATAGGCCAAGAACATGTTAAATACTTTGCTCTTAAGTTTTAGGAAGTAAACCCAAGTGCGTCTGGAGTAGTCATCAATGAAGGTTAAGAAATATTTGAAACCAGAAAAGGAAGCAGATGGAAGAGGACCACACAAGTCACTATGCATAAGCTCCAAGGGAACTGAGGCATGCCAAGAGGCACGTTTGTCAAAACTGTCCCGATGATGTTTTTCGAGTACACAACCGGAACAAACACCATCCCTGCAAGATACCATTGGAAGAACAGTCACCATATTGTCTTTACATAGTTGTTGCAATGAGCGATAATTTAAGTGACCAAATCACTCATGCCAAAGTTTGCTCAAGTTATCACTATGAGCAACAAAAACTAAAGGAAAATGTGATGACCCAAAGTTGTTAAATTTGTACAACCTGGTAATATCATCAACAGTTCCCATAGCAAGCACATTTTGAGGATCTTTAAAATCCTTGATTACAACTTGGTGAGGTGTAAATGTCACAATTTTACCTTCACTCGAATGAGTAATTTGATAGAATGATAACAAATTGCAGGAAATCCTTGGAACACATAGTACATCACTAAAATGACCATTTTCTATTGGAACTGTTCCAAATCCTACAACACTTAGAGATCTATCATCACCAACAAATATTTGTTTGGTGTTACATTCATGCATAATGGAAAAGATGGCTTGATCCTTATTCATATGATACGATGCTCCAGAATCAATGAGCCATTCATTTGAAGTAGAAGAAGAAGATGTAATATAAGAGTAACCAGAAGCACAACGTGCATGTTCATGAGAGGTAGATTCTGAAGACGAATCTAGGCTGATGTGGTGCTTCTTCATTGCTACTTCCAAGGATGCCATCTTCTTGAAACACTTAGATTCATCGTGATTATCTCTTCCACAAAAATTGCAATGACACTCAGTCTTCTTTCCTTTTGGCTTGGATCCTTTGTCATTTTTTAAAGAAGGAGCTGACTAAGAGGGTTTGGGACCCTTGTTTGGATTATTATTGCGAAAATTATGTTTCTTGGTAGGCTTGGACTTTTCTTTATGTTGGGACAATAAGGCTTTCCCAGATGTATCTGCATTGTTAATTATTCCAAGATGAATGAGCTTATCTTGCTCTCTAATTAAGGAATCACAAAAGGATTCAAGACTAGGCTCTTGATAGCTAGCTGTAGTCAATGATTCTTTCATGGAGTAAAATGTAGATACAAAAACAGAATATGCAGGTCCAAGTTTGGAAAGAATATGATAAATACATTGTTTGTCTTTTTTCTTAAACTTGCATTCTTCACATAAGAGTTTAAGAGTTTTATATTTAGATAAATAATCTTGAATGCATGAAAAATCACTTGGATTCAAAAAAATCAACTCATTCTCAAGTTGATGACCTCGAATTTGATTGTGTTTACCTAACACAGATTCCAACTTTTCCTAAGCTTTATCAGGTTCATCAATTCTAGATATGTGGAATCGCAAATCTGTAGAGATTGATATCCCAATCAATCCACAAGATTCATCACATATATTTGCCCATTTTATTTTCTTATCATCATTAGTGGTTTATGTTTCTTTCCTCGAGGTAATTCTGAAAAGTCCCCTACTTCGGAGAACATCCTCCATACGATATTTCCATGAGAAATAGTTAGAACTGGTAAGTATAATATCACAAGGGGCGGCCAGACTATAAAATAATGGATGAAAGAACAAAAACTAACTGTCTAGATGCAAAGAGCTCGAAAAATTAGGCCGTTTAAAAAAACGGCACTGGAAACTGATTCTCGATGATGAATGTTGAAGATGTCCCCAATAGTGACGTGACATATATTAACTTGACCAACTAAAAAAATGACCCCCCTTCTTCCCAAGATGAGCCATTGACAGTCACTTATAAGAAAGTTGCTTTTAAGTGAATCACTTTTATAAAATAAGTGATGTTCACTTTTACAATAATGTTACTTTAAATAATGCGGCAATAAATTAAAAGACTTAAGTGACTCACTTTTTATTGTAGTTTATTTAAGTGAGATGCACTTTTATAATAAAGTAACTTGAAAATAGAAATTGCATGCACTAGAAAGTAACTTAATAAGACTTGAACTCAAGACCTATTAAGGAATAAAACAACTTTGAACCAAGTGAGATAAGTTTAAAATGTATGTAAAAGAAATGAAAGAGAAAGGGAGCCTTTTTTTTTTAATCTTCTCTCTCGGTCTCCGTGCTTGCCCTTTTTCCTGCAAATCACAAGAAAAACAAAAAAAAAACAAAAAAAAAACTTTTCCACACTATGGGGTTAGATCTTGGTTAGCTTTCTCGAAAAGTCTGAGTTTTCAAGTTTTCTCGTTGTTTCTGATTTGTCGTGATCACACAAGGTGCACGACAAAGAGCATTCATTGCCGAGAAGACAAAAACAACTTTTCCTTTCTATTTTTGATTCGCTGCGATCGCGCAAGGTGCATGGAAAAGAGCATACGCAGCCAGGGAAGAAAACAATACGATACTAAAACAATAAAGATCTAATAATAAAACTGATAGAATATGAACGATTTTTAAAAAAAATAAGACAAATCCGTCACTGTAACATTATACCTTTAGATTTTCTGAAATGGGTGTTTTGGATCAAACGAAAATGGTTTTCGATGAAACAAAAAATATTTCCCAATGGAAACGATGCTCTGGACGTAATGGAACAACTCCCATAGGCCACAAATGTACAGAAACTCCAAAACCAGAAACCATTTCAAAGTTTCGGCAACACCGGTTCTAGATCTTGATCAAAACCGGAAGTGGCTCTTCATAAACGCTCTGATACCATGTTCGGGTACACATGGTACTTCCAAAATACTGAATACCTAGAGAAACCACTTCACACAAATAGATCACAGATCAACACATCGATGTTTGTCATGTGGTTAAAACCCTCGAGAGGGAAACAGTCCATGATCCCAGCCAAATAGCTACTTGGAGAAATGTATTATGCAAAAGAAAGAAAGTTACAAATGAGCTTCTCATAATCTATCAACTAGCCAAGGACCCTCCATGCTCTTTAAGTAGAAATCATGGACCAATTGGGTGTTAAGCCACAAATCAATGGTAGGTATGATCTAAGAGAAGTTGAACCGTCGGATCACTTTATGTCTAGAACATATCATGGTCGTCGGATTAGAATATTTACAAATGCATACTAATGCATACTAAAGAAACACACTTTACCTAACGGATATATTACACAAGTTGATCTTAACTAACTCCTAAGTGTCTAAATATCCTAACACCTTCTTGTGTAGCATTATGCCAACCTCTAACATTTGGTTAGGCCTAATTATGCCAACCTCTAACATTTCTTCATCCATATGTTTAATTTCATTCTTCTGGCCATAGGGGTATCTGTAAGGTCTGATGTTAGGAGGAACACTTCTTGGAATCAATGGAATAACATGATCGCGATATTGAGTAGGTGGAATACATATTGGAATGTATTCAAATACCTTGAAATGATTATCAATGACCCTTTGGAGAGATAGGGGATTAGGAGGCTTAGATGTTTGAACCTCTAGTGAGCATAATTGTGCAATTACACCATGATGTCCCTTTTTCAATACTTTTGTCATTCCATTAGAGCTTAGAACCTTGCTTGGTTTCCCTGTGATACCCCTTAACTCAAATTATTTTCCTTCCCATGATAATTTCATGAAAATTAATACCCATTGTTCCTAATGATTATAACCATTGAACCCCTAAGTCGACATCAACACCACCAATAAAGGTAGCAATCATTGTGCTATTCAATACATATTCCCCCAAATTAAGATTGATATTATGGAATTTCCATGAGCAATTAATAGTTCCTCCATTTACAATCATTACTTGAAGCTCTGGTACTGGATATATAAAGCAATTGAGAACTTTGGCTAGTTTACAGTGAATGAAATTATGAGTATTACCATAATCAATCAAAACTGTTACTTTTTTCTTTTTGATATATTTGTTTGAAGAGTGCTAATTCTAGCCAATGCATTACAAGATATGGTGGGAGTAACACATTCACGAGTAATCGCTTCTATATCTTCATCTTCAGATGGGTCCTGTTCTTTTGCTTCTTCCTCTTCACAATCTATGTAGAATAATTTCTTCTCACGACACTTATGTCCCTTACAATACTTGTTGTCACAATTAAAGCATAGACCTTTTGCTCTTATTTCATCCATTTTTTGAGGTGACAACCTTCTAGGTTGAGGTGGGTTAGAATAAGAAATAGTATTCTCTCTATAGGTGTTAGAGGTGGTCATTTTAGTAGCAATTTCCATGTTTTTACTTTCAAATTTCCTTTCCAACATGAAATCATTCTCTAAGGATGTTGGTTCGAAGATACGTGCCCCATGTTGAATGTTAACTTTCAAGGTTCCAATAAATATATCCAACAATTTATCATGTGGTGTGCCCTCCACTCCGAGACTCAACTTTTGAAATTGTTGAATGTGCTCGATTTCTGGACCCTTTTGCCTTAGATTTGTCAATTGGCTAAAGAAGTAATTGCTCCTAACATCATCATGATATGATATAAATTAGTCTTTAAAATTGGACCAAGAGATAATGGAGTAGTTTTTGCATTCAAAAATCCATTGGTACCATACAAACTGTTCATGTTCTAAATATAAAGATGCAGTAGTTACCTTTTGTATATTTGGCGCTTGGTGTATATAAAAGATTGCTCCATCTAGAATATCAGTGTTACGAGGTCATTGACATCAAACTTCCTCATGTAAATATTGGGGAGTTGGATAGACCTTGGGGACCATCTCTAATTACTTCCATTAGTAGAATAAAATCCTCTTGAAGTATACTTATTAATGGAAGGTTGATCAACATGGACACTATATTTATCTTTTCAAGTACCTTGGGATACATCATCACCTTTAGGGAGATTCTCCTTTGGATTTGTATGAGCTTAGAAATCCTTTTCATATTTTCCTCCATCTTATTATATATCTGTCCCATCATCTTACTCTCCATATGTCCCATCATATTCTCTAAATTAACTAAATCAACCATTTTGATAGTCTCTTTAATCATATATTCCAACTTAGACACCCGAAAAGATAGGTATTCACTTTCATTGTAGGCCAGGGACGAATCCTCCAATGGTTTGTTTGGAGAGTGGTTTTTTCCACCACCTTTTGGGTCCATGTTGAAAAATAAAAATAGATATCTATAATCTTTATCACATATTTGAGATCACCCAAAATAGATCCTTTTATTAAAAGTTACTCAAATTTAAAATGGCGTACCTTTTTTAAACCTTGATTTGGAGATTGATTTTCTACCGATCTTCAAATTGAGGCAACTCTTAAATTTTAGCCCCTCTCTGTCGAAAACATTTTTCTGCAATATCCTTATATGTCTTTCTTCAATCCCATAGGTATGACCTAATTCTGACGTGCCAATAAAAGGTTATGGTAATTTTCCCAACACTTATTGTTTTTGGCCCTTTCAGAAGAGTCAAGTGTACGGCATGCCATGTGTCCAATTTTTTGGACTTGATTCTAGAATTTGTACCATAGATATAGTGTTTTCTCTTATTTTTTATACAACATGTCTTACTCAATTTGGATCTTGGATGCTTTAGATATAATAGTTTTTCGAAGACCTCCCTTTTGAAACTAGTTTCTTGAGCTAGTTATAAACCCTAAATTACATAGAGTATATCTTAAAAATCATAGAGAAAAAAGTGCTGAAATTTTTACCATAAGTACTTTGGTATTTTTTTGTGTCCCCTACGATTTTCACCATCTGAAACTTTGTATAAAAATGTTATAGCGAAAATTCCAGGATGATTAGTTTTGGAAGTGTCTAAGTTCTGATACCAAATGTTATGCAACAAATTCCCCAAGAGAGCACCAATAGACAAAAAAGAGTAAGTTATTACATTATAATGAAGAAAAGAGATGGATTGAAATCCTCTACAAGGGAGAAAAATCCTTATACAATGAAATAAATACACAATACAAGACAAGATGATTCAAGTAAAAAGGTCTCCTTAAAATATATAGGAGACAAAGAGGTACAATTACCACTAACAGAATCAAGTCGACATCAATAACATAACAATACTACTATAAAGTGCCCAATTTACGGGGAAATGAGCCACAATTTAGGGCTTAATAGACGACGTACAACTTATCTATCTCTCTATAAAACAATCAAGTTGTGCTTGTTTGCATTGTAACATGTTTTCATTTTTATCAATACAAGCTAACTGACAAAAAAATGGTTTATTGTTCCCTCATTTTTCTCCAATTTGTTTGGTCTTGTAAGTATGATTGTTGATGAACTACTAAAACATAGAGAAAAATAGTCCCATGATTGATAATATTTGGCAAAAAAAATAGGAATAAAGGTTATTTCTACCTTGATAAATTTAAGAGTTTGATAAATGGTGGCATGGATTAGAAAGAAAAACTATGTTTCTCATAAGATGCAAAATTATGACAATATATTTTTCAAACCCATGAAATCACATTATTTATCAATCTAGGATCATAGCATCTTAGAGGGATCGTGCACTTGTCCTAAGTTAACTAAAGAAGATGAACACAAGAGGAAGCCAAGTGGCTAGTCAGAGGCCATTTACAAAGTAACATGTTGGATATAAATTTGAGAGTTGAGTCACTAGATCACAAAGCATTGTGACTTCTTCTCTTATGAACCAAGTAATGAAGCTGGATGAACCACATAGTTATGCAGAAGCATTAAGAAATGATAAAGGTAATGAAGTAATGGAAACATAATTTAATGCCTTGGTAAGAAATGATACATGGGACTTGGTCAAATTACATAAAGAAAAATATGTGATTAGTATTGCTATCCTTAAAGTTTGCACTAGACTGCAATAGGGAAAAGCTAGGAAACCTCAGTTATTGCAATAGTTTATTGATAGGTTGATCAAGTAGGTGGAGAGGTTATGGGTATGATTACAATAATTCAATTGAGTTTTGAATAATCATCAACAATTCATTAAGTGAAGGGCATTCTCCAGGAGATATAGAGGAAGAGAAAACAATAATGAATACATGAAATAATGATCTACTGAACTTATACATTCAAAAAGAAGATATTCAAATTATAAATGACATTTTAAATCTAAATAAAATATTTTAAAATAACTTAAAAAAACATGTAATTAAGAGTAACACGTTCACTATAATCGAAGCTGAATTTTGTAGAAGTTAATGTGCTACAAAAATCTACATTGTATTCAAACAAATCAAGAAAATATGGGGTTACAACAAGAGCAGAGTCTCACTATCACCAAAATGTCATCCCTAAGTATGAAGTTCTATGGGCATGAATCTCTTTATATTTACAAGTTCCCATATCTCCCCTAAAACTCCTATCACTTTATCACTTTTAACATTTCAAATGTTAAAATATATAGATGTTACAATAAGTAACTCTGGCCAGCTGCTAGGAACAAATCCTAATATTAAATTTGTTGGAAACGGGTGACAAACATTTTTTAGGTAGCTGCATAATGGACTTACCATATTAATTTAGAAATGTATATATTTCTTGTATTTTGGTAGAGAAGAATGGGAGAGTGGTAAACTGTTGTAATCTTCATTCATTGAATAATAAGAAGACCGATACTATTGCTTTGTGGATGTTTCCCTCTCGAGGGTTTTACGACAATAAACTCTTGTGTTCATTGATGAATGTCTATTAATATATTCTCTATATTATTTTCTCTGTGGATCTCAGATCCAACAAGTGGTATCAGAGCTTGAATGCTGAAAAAGACTATATGGTAGATTCGCTGCTGAAGAAACCAATGTGAGGTGAGCCGTGTTGATGCTGCTGAAAAAAAACCAATGTGAGGTGAGCCATGTTGATGCTACTGAAGAAACAGGTGGAGAATTGATGCTGCTGACTGATTTTGTGAAAGAAGGTGGATCATGGTGCTGTGGAGAACACCTGCGTGAGACAACCCATAGAGGAAGACTATGCGTTGGAAGTCTGCAGAGAAAAAGAAGTGTGTGAAGACCCCGATCGCAGCCCGAAGAAACCTGAGCGTGAAGTAATGGAGGACATCGCAGCCTAAAAAGAAGAGACCATGAAGACGCAATCGTCCCACCTCTGCCCAGCGTGGACTGTCAGCCGTCATTGCTACTGCTGCAGCACTGAATCACCAGCCTGCTCTCGCTGCTGGAAGTCGTCGTTGGTTGTTTGGACTCTGGAAGTTTGATGATGCATTTGTGTTTGCCTTTTGGAGAGTGGTAATTTTTTATTGTTGCGGCACTAAGCCTGAGTGTGAACGTGAATGCTAGTTTGCTGATACTTGTGGACGTGAAAGTGAATGCTAGTTTGCTGATACTTGTGGACGTGAAGCGTTTTGGAGAGTGATAATTTTTTAAAATTTCTACTTTATCAAAAAAGCTTCGAATATATTTATTCATATATATATTGTTAATAATAATAAAATTTTTGAAGTCAAGCTTTGTGGGAAACTTTATTAAAATAGTAGCAGTGATATTTAAAAATTTCTTGAGAAAATGCAAAAACACAGAGTTTTAAATTTTAAATTGAAAAATTCAATGGGAGCAACAATTTCGAGTTGTGGAAGGTCAAGATGAGAGGTATGTTGATACAGCAAGGAGTGGTGAAGGCACTGGTAGGGAAAAACAAGAAACCCTATGATATTGACATGATATGTCTAATAAAGATTGGAACGAAATAGATGAAAAGCTTTGAGTGCTATTCGATTATGCTTGGCCGATGATGTTTTATTTAACATTGTGTCTGAAACTACAGCAACAGGTCTCTAGACAAAACTAGAAAGTTTGTATATGACTAAATCCTTGACAAATAAAATCCTCCTGAAGCGACACTTATTTACCTTGCGTATCAAAAAATGGTACAAAAATTTATGATCACTTGAATGCGTTCAATACTTTTGTTTGTCAGTTGTCTAGTATGGAAGATATTATTAGTTCTGAAGACAAGGCGATTTTAATGTTGTGCTCTCTGCCTGAGTCATGGGCACATTTTGTAACCTCTATCAGTTTTAGTTTTGTTGAGTCTATTACCTTTGATCATGTTGTGGGAGCCTTATTTTCTGAGGAAACTCAAAAGAAATCTAGTCTTGAAAACTTGACATCAGAAGTAATGATAGCTAGGGGAAGAACCAGTGAAAGAGGACACCATTCAAGGGGTACATCAAGATCAAAGTTGAAGGGAAAAAATAGTAAATTGAAGTGTTGGTTTTGCAATAAAGCAGGACATCTTAAAAAAGATTGTTGGAAACACAAGCAAGGTTCTAGGGAGGAGAACTCTACAAATGAGGAAAACATAGCAGAAAATGATTCAGGTATGATTGATGAGGTATTAACTGCTTCTAGTGTCTCAGAATATCATTATGGTTGGTTAGTTGATTCTAGAGCATCTCATCACATGTGTCTTCATAGAAGTTGGTTTCACACATACCAATATGTAGATGATGGGATAGTTTATATAGGAAATAATGTTACATGTAAAACTGTTGGGATAGGGAGTATCAGAATTAAAATGTATGATGAGATTGTTAGGAATCTAACAGATGTGAGATATGTACCTGAACTAAGGAAGAACTTGATATCAATGGGAGTTCTTGCTAAAGCTAGTTACAAATTTTCGGTTCAAGGTGGAGTTATGAAGATATCGAAAGGTATCTTGGTTGTTGTGAAGGCAGACAGAGTCGGGAACCTGTATAAACTTGAAGGGAGAACGGAAATTGATCACGAAATAGTAGCATTAGTTGGTGCAACAGATTTCACTCCTCTATGGCATCAGCGGTTAGGTCATATCAACGAAAGAGGAATGAAGTTACTTTCTGATTGGAAGCTCTTCCTAGTTTAAAATCTGTAGATTTGAAGTTTTGTGAGCATTGTATTTATGGTAAAAAAGTTAGAAAAAAATTTAAATCTGGAAAACAAACTAGTAAAGGTATCCTAGACTGTATTCATTCTGATCTATGGGGACCATCTCCTAAAATTTCTTATGGTGGATCATCATATTTCGTCAGTTTTATAGATGATTACTTAAGGAAAGTATGGATCTATTTGTTAAAGAGAAAAGCTGATGTTTTTGATATATTTAATCAGTTTAGAGCTTTGGTTGGAAAGAGCATTGGCAGGTTCATTAAATGTCTTAGAACAAATAATGGAATCGGGTTTACTTCTAAGGAATTCGATAATTATTGAAATAAGGATGGGATCGAGAGGCATAAGACCATTGTTTACACTCCACAGCAGAATGGCATTGATGAACGCATGAACATGACTCTTCTTGAAAGAGAAAGGAGTATGCTCAGTAATGAAAACTTGCAGTAGGAATTGTGGGGAGAGGCATTGCTTACAGCTTGTTACCTGGTCAATCGATCACCATCAACGACCATTGACTATAAAATTCGGAAAGAGGTATGGACAGGTCAACAATGTGATTATTCTAATCTTAGAGTATTTGGTTGTGAAGCATATGCTCTTCTTCCCAAAAATAAGCATTCCAAACTAGATCCTAAATAAAAAATAATAATCTTTGTTGGCTATGGTGATGGTGTTAAGGGATATAGATTGTGGAATCCTACTGTCCACAAAATCATCATAAACAGAGATGTAACATTTAATGAACTTTCTCTATCAAATTTAGATGTGAGTTATGATTTGAAATAGGCTAATGTACCACAGTTTCAACAAGTTTAGTTTGATACTCAGACATATATGAAGGGGAATCATGAGGATGTCCAGGAAGAGGATATTCATGAGGACGCTCCTCAGGAAGAGGATGAGCAGACAGAAATAGAGGAGATACCACAACAATTTCTACGACGATCTACACGGGACAAAACTTTCCAAAGAGCTATGTTGATTTTGTCACATCTGTTGCTTTCATTTCTAATGAAGGAGAACCTGACGGTTATCAGGAAGCATTGAAAGTGTCTGGCAGTGACAAATGGAAACTTGCAATGAAAGAAGAAATGGATTATTTGGCAAAGAACAAGACATGGGATCTTGTGGAACTTCCGGAGAGTAGGAAAGTGGTTGGTTGCAAATGGGTGTACAAACTTAAGAAAGAAGTTGATGACACTGTAGGGTGATTCCATAAAGGTGGTTAACACATTTGGCCAAATTTGGTGATGAAAACCTGATTTTTTACTCATGTGCTAGATAGAAGCCCTCGAAATGCATGTATGCTATGTGAATTTCGACTTGCAGTAAAAAAACAAATTGTAGAATATTATGTTGCCTTCCCAACGATATTTTTTTTTAAATATTTCGATGTCATTTAATGTGTGAAATTTTGCATTTAATAAACTGTGTGACCTTTAAAATTTGAAGAAGTTAATAAGTGGCTCATGTCCATCCCCAATAATTAAATCTTACATTAATAATTAAAAAAATATATATATATTTATATATATACGAGCATGATCTACACAAAATGTATTGTGGTCTGCATATTTTTTTGTTATTTTATTTCGCAATATACAATTATTTAGTTTTTTTGAAAGTGACCACATCTTATTTCAACATCATTTTATACACATGGTGTCCATCCCAGCTTTTTTTTCACTATTTAAAAAAAATGAAAAACCAAAAATACCCTTTTGAAAACGACGCGTCGATGTGTGGGCTGTGTATTTTTCCTAAATTTTTGGATGTGTATTTTTTACCTTGCGGATTTTTCTTTGAGCTGCTTTGAAGTTGTTGTCAGGTTTTCTAAGTGTAAGTTTTAGAACTAATTTATAAAAAAAAACCATATGAATGTCAAAACGCATGCATGATACCTCAATGGATAGAGGATTCGGTGATGAATCTATCGGTATGAACTCCGCTCAGTTGTGTGCCATGAATGGTAGCGTTTACACCCCTAGGAGACACAAATAAACATTGATTTTCCTATAAGATGGCTAAATTTCTGTTTTTCAGGCCCTCGATCGAGGTTTTAAAATACCTTGATCGAGGTTTTAACCAAAGCTTGATCGAGAAAAGTATAAATAGCTCGATCGAGCTAATACCTCGATCGAGGTCTAGTTTTTGTTGAAAAATCTTACAAAAGTGGTCAGGAATGAAGTTAAGCATTGATGGCATTAATGTCATTTCAACTACCTTCCTAACACCATTTCCCACCCGTATTCCTAAATAAATTCTATATAAACATAAGACATAAACATCTTACTAATTTTATCATTCACAATTGGCTAACCAATTTGAAACAATGCTTGTGTTCTAATGCAAATTTAACATTGTGTATTGTGTATTGTGTTTACATATTGTTGTAGGTGTGAATTTGGATTGTTGATCTTGATCACAATGGGAAGCAAAAAGCGTCGAAGTAAAATATCTAGTAGGTATCAAATCAACACCGAAGAAATAAGAGACAAAGATAGAGAAAGAAAGAGGAAAAAATAGCAATCTTGAGAGGAGAAAAGTTGCAAATTAAGCTATGATGGGAGAATCAAATGCCATTTCTAACAATATTGGTATAATTTAAAAGTTATGCAATTTCATATTCATAACTATAAATTTTTTTTCCTAGTAATATAGTTCATATAATTTCATTCATATTTTCATATAATTTCATATTGCACTATACATTTAATTTCATAATGTTCTAGTCATAATATGTGTGTGTGTGTGTGTGTGTGTGTTAAATTGTTTAGAATGTAAATATAATTTTGTAAATAATTCATAAACTTATATAAATTGTATGTGCATGTTTGAATTCATATATATATTCATAATTGTATGTAAATTGTATAATTTCATATTCATATAATTTTATAAATTGCATATTCATATATTTAATTTCATAGTGAACTCTAGTTCATAATTTTTATATATACATGTACATGTGTTAAAACAAGTTTAGAATTTATTATAATTTTGTAATTGTAATTTTGTAATTAATTCATAAAGTTATATGTACATTGTATGTGCATGTGTGAATATATATGTATTTATACTTGTAATTAAATTGTATAATTTAGTATTTACATATTCATACAATTTTATAATTTCATATTGCATAATATAGACTCACATATATATAATTTTTATGTAAAAAATTACAAAGATTGTTCTCAATGGGAGTTGATTGCACTGGTCATCATAGGTTGACTTGCATCTTCACTCCTCTTAACATTGCACTTATTTTATTCATCTTTTCTATAGCCTTATCTCTCCTTTCATTGATTTTAATATTCAATTTTAATTTCATATCCATGTATATGAACATTTTCATAGTGTTCAAATTACAATTTTACATTACACTATGATAATGATGATAATTACATTACAATTACAATTGCAAGATCACATGACAATTACAATTACAATTACATTACAATTCTACAATTACATTAAATTACAATCATTACGTTACAATTACATTACATTACAATAATTACATCATTACATTACATTACAATTTTATATTGATTTAATTTCATATTCATGTATATGAACATTTTCATAGTGTTCAAATTACAAATTTTCATGTTACATTAAATAATAGTGATGATCTCTAATTACATTAAACAATTACAATTACAATCACATTACAATTACAATTACATTACAATTTTACAATTACAATTACATTAAGTGTACAATTTTAATTTCATATTCATGTATATGAACATTTTCATAGTGTTCAAATTACAATTTTACATTACATTATGATAATGATGATAATTACATTACAATTACAATTACAATCACATTACAATTACAATTACATTACAATTTTACAATTATAATTACATTAAATTGCAATCTTGTACAAATGACTAGGAATCATACTTAATAACCTAATTTAATTAATAACATCTGGATTGGGACATAAGTCTCCGCAACAACTGTGGGAAGTACCTGGGATTTTCCCTAAAACTCATTATGAGGAGTACCACAGGAACCCCGAAGTAGCTAGCCAGTGAGAGGACCTGCCAAGCGAAAAGGGAAACGACCCCTACCAGATTGACTAGATTCCCACCTGTGAGGAAAACCAAAGAGCTGTCGTTTGTGGCCAAGTGGTTAGCAGTTTTACATGCGCCATGAAGTGAGGGGTACTACCCCAATACTCAAGCCTCAGACAACCTTGGTGGCCAAGTGACTGCCCTTTAACCATTAGAAAGTTAATTTAAACTGGGGTCCATATTCATCTCCAGTTACTACTACAACCACCATTGTTTGCATTTATTTGTTAATTTGTTAACAAACAATAGCAATATGATAAACTTAAAATAAGATGTTATTCAAGATTGTATAATTTATTTGCTAATTTTTTAACTAACAATGGCAATATGATAAGTAAAATAAAATGTTATTCTTGATCTTGCATTTATTTGTATTTATTCTTTAGCTTGTTAATTTATTTTTGAGTTTGTATTTGTTTATTGCTAGATCTTGGCCAGCCATCATAGGATCGTGCACCCTCTGATTTCTCAAGAGTAATTGGGAGCTTCAATGACGTTGGAATGGCTGCTAATTGTTTAAGAGAGTTGGATGATGCCACTCAAGAAGAGTTCGGGAACTCGACTTCTGATCGGACAATCAAAGAGCATGTTAATAACATAATCAAGTTGTACTTTGAACAACAATCAGTGATTACACAAGCTCAAATCCTACATGGATTGATAAAACACAAAAAATTGAAATGTGCCGTAAATTTGTTGGGTATTAAGGATGTTAAAAATAAAAATGCACGTGAGAATGTAACAAAAAATGTAACAACTGCACTATGTGCATTTGGTAATTCAAGAAAAACTGATATCAGCATTGCTCGTAGGGAAATTACAACTGTTATTGTGGCACGAAGCACCTCAAGAAATCGAATGGTCACAACAATGTCAAAGATGCTCCATGTTTTAAGAAAAACACTGCACAAATACACTAAATTAAGGGTAAAGATAGATGAAAACGATGAAGATGCTTATTGGGCTCTTATATGCAGAAAAGCATATAAAGATGAGATGGAAGAGGGCATCCGAGAGAAGGTGATAGAGTATTGGGACAACCATTCCCGTGCTATACCAAATCGAAAACATGTCCTATGACAATGTTCTGGAAGAGGCATTTATAAGGAGCATTGCAAGCATGTTATGGAGATGACAAGAGTTGCTTTGTTCGAGGAATTCAAAGAATCAAATCCCAGTGTCCAGATCTCATTTACCATGTTCAGTAAGTTGAAACCGTGGTATATTAGGCCAAATACGATTTGAGACACTTGTTATTGTCGATACCACATTGAATTCCAGTTATACTATGACACATTTGTGTATTTTGCAAAAAACATTGGGATGGTGAACCAACTCCTCACATAGTGCGGGATTTTATTTATATGATACTATGCAATAGGAATCCTTAAAATTTGTTTTTCAATAAAAGTTGTGTAGGTGGGAGAAGATACCATGAATGTGGTGATTTGTCATTGTTCCATAGGAAGTTTCCTATCGATCCAACACACCCTAGATTGTCATATATCATAGTTAAGTGGAATAGATATGAGTATGTCTCCATGAATCCATCATATTGTTCACGTGTTCCATCTAAGAGGATCTACTTGCTCGAGGATGATATTCCTATTTCAGACTTCATGGACAAGTTTCAAAGTCATATTTACAAATACATTAAACACTCCTACAGGTTTAGGTGGCAAGCTTTAGAATTTAAGCATTCTCGTGAGGTTTTTGAGCTAGGCACAATCCTATCGGTGGTAGAATTTGCCGAGAATTACACATTTACTCCTTAGAGAGAGATACAAAGTGAGTATTATCACTTCGACAAGGTGTCCATATTCATACATGTATTGTATAGACACGCTTAGGCGAGCATTGATGGTAGGGATATCACTCCTTAGTCACACAATGTGATCAAGGAAAACCATTTTTATGTCAGTGATGATCGTGAGCATGAAACGTTGTTTGTTCAACACTGCTTTGGGTTGATTTATGATTCATTCAAAAAGAATGGGGTGTCATTTACATAACACTGGATTTGGTCAAATGGGTGTGTGGGGCAGTTCAAATCAGCACGCTCATTTTATTGGTTGAGTCGCCTTCACAAAGAGACGAGAATTCGACACACCTAGAACTTTTTTGAAATAGGGAAGGGAAAGGGTGAACATGATGGCGCAAGTGCATGCATGAAACGAGCACTTCATAGGTACCAAATGAGCCATAGTGCATCTCAACTCAAGTGCTCAGCAGAAGTAGTTAATTGGTGCACATAAAATTTGGGTCACCAAGGTCATGAACAAGCAAGGTCGGTGCACAGGTAGGAAAAACCAACAACTTAATTGGAATTTAATAAATGTGTTTGTATTATATATATATATATATATATGATGTTTGTTATTCGATGCAAGTTTTTTTGGGATGTTGCCCTTGGTTATGTGAATAGATCCATGCCATGGTATTAGGAGACCATACCTGGTATGGGAGAACTGCATTCAGTTCGTAGTAAAGACATGGGGGACGTATTTTTCGTTGAAATGAGGAAGTATGCATGCTTTTGTGAGTTCTGCATTGATTCCAATGGACTAGGGGTTGATCATTGCATGAACGATGCATATGTCAAACAATGGAAAGATGTCCCTCTTAATCTAAAGTGGCCACATCCAATTTCGACGTGGCAAGAGATGCACACTGATGAGGAAGTGGTTTCACTAGATCATGATTGGGTTTCTGATCTGGTTAAGCAAGATACATGATACTTGATTGAATGTTTAAGTCTCTAGTCCTGTACGCATGCATA
>LPNX010901578.1:9473-35669 GCA_001517045.1 Pseudotsuga menziesii | reverse complement strand
CAATTTGATTAGTTCAAATTTAAGCCAATTATTTGCATTTAACTTAAAATTGTCATGGTTCTTGTGATTATCAGGGAGCTGCAAACAGAAGAGTTGCAGTGACCAATATGAATCGCGAGAGTAGTAGATCACATAGTGTTTTTACCTGTGTAATTGAGAGCCTATGGGAAAAGGACTCCATGGCCAACATTCGTTATGGAAGGCTTAATCTAGTGGATCTAGCTGGTTCAGAGAGGTATCTTAAAACCTGCATTTTGTTAAAGCCAGAGCTTTTTAAAGTTTTACAGAACCATTTTTGAGACTGTTAGCTGATCGTTCTTTGTTAACTTTAAAATAGGCAGAAAAGCTCTGGTGCAGAAGACGATCGTCTGATGATGTAATGTTAGCGCTTCAACTAAAATTGAGCCAAACAATGATTTGTTCCCTTCAACGATAGATTTGGTGGTAGAAAGTAAATAACTCAATAATGAACTATCAACAGTAAGAGATGTGGATATGGGAAAAAATCAAACAGGGGCCAATTTAAGTTGTCAAATTCGAGACGTTGTCCATTTTGAGGATTGTGAAACAGTTGAGATCCAAGTAGATAGTAAATCTTCTCTGCAGGCTTCTAAAGAAATATCTCCATTGACACCCAGCATGGAGCATTGTGAATCCAGAAAGGTGGGCTCTGGAGCTTCTGATGTTGAACAGGTCCCAATGAAATTGGCTATCTCAAAAATCCATTCAAGTGCTGCAACTGCTCAAGAAGTACTTATAGATGACATTGAATCTCATCCACATAATAGTTTATCTACTTGTGATATGGATATTAAGGATGATATGCCAGCAACCAAAAGTTTGGGAAATTCATGTGATAATAATACAGGGCCTGCATGTGATGCCATCGTCAGTGAAAATGGTAGTCTTCATAATATACCAATATACTTTGTCTTCATAATAGATTTGAGTGTAGGAAGAGTGTGAACAAATCATTTTGCAATATAAACTTGTTTCTCAATCTCAAGGACTATGAAAACATTTGTAAGCTATCAAGGTTGCTTCATCCAGCATTTTTCTTGGTTGAAGTTCAGTAATAAAATTCTTGAACATGCCTTCAAGCTTCGTCCACTATTTCAGACCACATTGTAATGTTTCAGTTTTGCAAAGATGACCTTGTAATCATTGGTTATGTTATTTGGATGGCCGTCATGAGTTGGAGCAATATTTGTTTAGCTCATCTTGTCATTCTAGGAAGTGATTTTGTTTAAACTTGGACATGTAGTATTTTTGTTACCTACAGTTAAGTGTTGCTTAGAATTTTTAATTCTATTGTTAAAAAGATTTCATTCCACTGGACTGTGATTTGATTTGAAATTTGAAATTTTATTATCAATGACTTTTGAAGAATTTCAATGCTTTCTTGCATTTCGTTTACCCATGTTGCTGGCCATTTATAAAAGACCTTATTTTGCTTTCTTGCTGATTATAGTTTATGACATGATCGACCATTTACATTGTCAATGGCAAATGCTGGTCCAAATACAAATGGATCTCAATTTTTTTATCACGATTGTAGCTACTCCATGGCTAGACAATAAGCATACAGTGTTTGGACGAGTTGTGAAGTGGATGGATGTTGTGCAGGCCAGTGCCACTATTAACTATGGATCCCCAAATCATGTGATTTGGTCTACTGTGAAGTTCACTAGGCATTATGACCTACTTCCACATGGAATTGGTCTTAAAACATTTCTATTTTTTTTTTAAAACAGTTATAGCCGTGGATACAGCGACGGCAATTTTTTAAAAAATTTCACAGCCGTGGATACAGCGACGGCTCAGCGTGGATATAGCGACGGCAAAGCATGGATACAGCGACGGCAAAGCGTGGATACAGCGACGGCGTGCCGTGGAACTTTTCCAAGTCTGACCGTCGTAGGTATAACATCCCCGTCGCTATAGCGACGACTTAGACATCTAAATAAATATAGAACATTGTCGCTGTATCAACGGCAAATTAGGGGTCGTCGCTATTGCGACGAAAAAGTTGCCACGGGAAAAAAAACACTTAGACGTGGCAATATCCACGCTTTTCCGTGGATATTGCCACGTTTTTGCCGTGGCAAAATTGATCACTTGTTCTAGTGAGTGTAGAGCCATTTTGATGTGATTGCGGGATGTGTTCCCACATGATCAGATATAAGTGCAGATCCATTCTGATGTGATTTCAAGATGTGTTCCCACATGATCAGATGTGAATGTAGAGCCTTTCTGACAAGATGAGGTCAGATGTAAGTGCAGATCCTTTCTGACAAGATGAGGTCGAATGTAAGTGCAGATCCTTTCTAACAATATGAGGTCAGATGTAAGTGCAGAGCCTTTCTAACAAGATGAGGTTGGATGTAAGTGTAGAGCCTTTCTGACAAGATGAGGTCATATGTGAGTGCTGGGACTTTCTAACATGGGTTTTGGACATGTTCCTCCCATGGTTAGATGTGAGTGTTGGGCATGCCTTTCTGACATGGTTCTTGGATGTGTTCCTCCCATGGTCAGATGTAAGTGTTGGGTGGGCCTTTCTTATATGGTTCATTCCATGGTCAGTTATAAGTGTTGAAGATGATGAATACCTACATGGAGGCTAGGCCTACAACCAACATGAAAAAGGGTTGGCTCTGTAGAACTTCCTGTGACGAGTAGAATTGAGAGATAGCACCATTTGTTCGAAATAGCGGAAGCAGTGATGATGATTCAGTGATGATCCAAACTTAATGATGATGACTTGATGATGAGGACTTAATGATGATCCAGTGATGACCTAGAGAAGAAGACTTGTGCTGATAAATTGTGCCGAGAGAATACCTTCCTAGTTAAGAGGTAGTGTTGATGTATTTGTAACTTCGGAATGCATTCGCTTATATTGTACCCCAATGTTCCTATTGGGAGAATGATTTTATTTCATTATACCCCAATGTTCCTATCGGGAGAATCATTTGTATTTCATTATACATCGATGTTCCTATCGGGAGAGTCATTAATATAATAAATTCATGTAAATTCATTGAGGTTAAACCTTCATTGTAAGTCGAGGCAATAGTCCCCACAATTGGGTTGAGGTTAACCCTCCTTGTTGATCAGAGGGGCAAAGTCCCCACAGTTGTGGGGCACTAGGGTTATTAGACTCTCCTAGAGATGTCGGCCCTGGTAAGTAGTTGTCAAGTTGGAAACTAGTATAAATAGAGAGTGATACTCTCTATTTGACACACACTCTCACTCAACTAGGGCACACGAGTGAGAGAGAGAAGAAGCTGGGATCAGAGAAAAATACAATTGCTATCAGAAGATCATCTTTGTGTTTTCGGGTTTTACTTTTTCTATTGGTGCTCATTCTATCTTTGAGGAAGTTGCAGGGTTTTATCCTTTATGGTTTCCCCAAGGAAAATATCTTGTGTCTATTGTCTCTTGTGATTGATTTCTATGCATGTTATTCTCTCAGTTAAAGATCCTAAGATCATATTGCTTAAATGATAAAAATCTAACAAGAACTACATAACACGCTCGCGTTTTCAATTCTACAAGGGCGGGAGATGTAATTTGAATTTAAACATGCCAATTCACTTGCTCGCATGTGACCAATAGTCCTATGTGTATGGTTTGGAGTTTGCTTCAGTAATACCAAACCTGTGCTATGGTATATGATAAACCATAGCTAATTGTGAATTTCTTCCATTTTCTGAAGAAGTCATTGTTTACACACTCGTTAAAGTATGCTACACACAATCATTTTTGACAAAATCTTAAACATAAATATCATTTTTTTGCATATTCTAAATATGTAATTTTTATTAAAAAATATTAAATTTTCCTATTTTTTTTCAATTTCTATTGTGTCCTAACTCCTCAACTCAAAAAACATGTTGTTAATGTTTTTTCCATAACTTTTTCAATTCTTAATCGTTTAAAAAAAAAAATTATATGGTGTACTAGAAGACACTAACCTCTACATTCTATAAAAAACCCATTTCATGATTATTTCATTAAGACCTTCAAAGGATGCACCCACAAAAGATGTACATTTTCTAGGAATGATTACTTAGATAATTATAAAAAAATAAAAAAAATACTAATTTTATTTTTTTTAAATAGTACTACACTAGTGCTATATGTTCTCTACATGCTTGAAAATTTTTGTATCCTGAAAGCATCATTTAGGCCCTCAAAGGTTGCACCCACAAAAACATATACCTTATCACTTGCGTAAAAATAAAAAGTGACTGTTACAAAAAATGAAACTTGACATAGTTATAAAACTTTTCAATACATAAACCTTATATATTTGGAAACGTGATTCAATTTTATATATTTAATCTTATTTACTCAAAGCAAGATATTTTGTGTAAGTATCTCAAAAAATACAATTAAGTTGAGGGATGCCTGATTTTTCAGTTTTCTATTGCATTTAGCGTGCCAAAAGTGACCCTCATTAGCTTGCACTGACCCTCTTGACACTTAGTCTATGATTTCTATTTAAAGATAATGGAGGATCATTTGCTTGTTGATAGTCTATGAAAAAATCATTTAAATTATTTTTCCTTTTCATTAATATAGTTCTAAAGTAGTTATTTGGTTAAGGTCATGCATTGTTTCCTTCTCTAAGGTTTTAACCATGTAAAACATTGATGTATTGATCTATGATTTATTTCTGTGAATGATTGCTTAAGTTGTTTGACCAATATGGAAATATCATGCTTAAGTATAACAATTTATTAGAGTGCTTATGAAGACTTGCTCCGATTATTGATCGAGATCTTAAAATTGTGTAATTTCATGCATCAAAGGATTTCTAGATTTTTCTATTTGTATGAAGTTATGGGATGAGGGGTGTGTTTCATTAAGTCTAGAGCACTTGTTTTAGTTGAAAACACTTTTCATTTTACTTGAAAATGATTCTAATTTGTCAACTAAGTACTAGTTTACTAGATTTGGAGGTATACAATTTACATGTGTGGATTTTTTTTAATATTTCTCATAACATTTCATTTTTTCCAAGAAACAAATATTTATATTTGATATTTCAAAATAAGAAATCAAAATACAGTTGTACTAACCAATTAGGCTCAACTCCCTTTTCACATATTGACATCAACCTAGGCTTAAAACATATACATACCTTTTTCATCATGATTCAAAAAACGTTGTGCATATCTAAAAGGACTTAAACATACAAAATATTATAATCATAGCTATCTAAAAACTACATATCAACATTTATGCAAATCTCAAAAAAGAAACAATTGAATTGCTGCCAATGGATTGTTGTCCTTGAAGTCTTGTACAACTATGAGACCCATTGGTGAAAAATATTAAATGATTAATAATATATCCATTGATTTAAATTGTCAACCCGAGGAGAGCGTAAACTTGTGAGGTACAGGTAAAATATATGTAGGGTCATAGTAACACTAACTTAATCTAATGTTCGAAAAGAAAACACATGCGACTGAAATGGAATTTAAGTCTAGGAAAGCGTGAAATTGTTAGAAAGGAAATGAGTCTACTGTTTAGTAATGAAACACACAACTGAAATTGAATCTAGATCACGAAATTAGGAAATTGCATGAAAATAAATTTAATCTATGAAAGCATGAAATTGCGTAGATAAATTTAACTAAGAAAGCATAAAATTGCATGAAATAAACTAATTTAAAAGTTACAATCAACATTTTACATGTGAGCTCACATAAAATCAACACTACTAACTCATAATAAATAAACCAAAATAAATATGGAGAAATGAAAATGCTTGTATTAAACCATCAATCCATTACACAACAACCCAATTCAACTTCATGACTAATTCATGCTAAATGAATAACTTTAAAAAGGATTTACATAAATTATTTATCTACTTCCATACCACTAAAGAGGCATCTACTACTCTCAAATGAAGAGAGAACACTCTTATTTATACATGAGTTACTTTGAAAAGAGGATAAATGTAGATCCACTTTTCTCTCCACCTATTTTCCATAATTACAAAATATGTATCTTTCAAATCCTATCATGATGTTCCTCTTTGGAACTATCTTAAATAATTCTCTCCAAACCTTGAAAAAGGTGGAGGAAATATTTGAGAAGCTTTTGCATAATCCTTTTGTTGAAAATCTTCAAATATTCCTACACATCACAAAGCTCACACAACTTTGAGATATGAATGAAAACATATTAATTTTCTAATATTTAATCATAAATTCTCTTAAAATACTTAAAAATAAATAAATTGAAAGATAACAAGGTAAACCCATATTTTATTTATGAAAATGGTATAAGGAATGGTTAATGGAGTGATGAATAGGGATGAATGTGATGAATAGTGAAGGAAGAATAGGATGGAAATGTGATATTTGGGTGACCCAACAAGACCTTCTTGTAAGGTTTTAGATTCCTTTGATAAATGATCAAGTTTTTTATTGAATTCCCTGTATATATATGAAAAGGAGATTTAATCAAAAGTGTTTCATTCTCCAAACATATATCCATAACTCGCCCTAAAGCCACATTTGTAATTTGACATTTTTCATTAGACCAATCTATTAGTAAATTTGAGTCACCAAGGACCTGTATCCTTTTTATATTCTTGTCAACATATGCTTTCAATAACATCCAAATGGTATAATTTTTTTTGTCAAATATTGCTACCCTCCTCGCCTCCATATTTTAGGGTGAAGTAGTTAGTACTATTAATGAAGAGAATGGCACCTTCCCCACACTATCATGTAGTACCTTGACAAGAACCATCCCCATGGTTTTGATAAGTCTATACTAGTTTCTTGTAATCTATGAGACATGATATGTTTATGAGTCTTCCATCCTTTTCCAAAGGAGAGCCTAATATGATGCGCTAAGTGACCTATATGTGCCTCCTTTCCATTGAATATCACCACGTTCCTTAGAATCCAAACTCCCCATAAAACATAGCAAGGAGGAGCTTTGTAGGAAGAAATAGGCCGTTCAACTTGATTTTCTATTATATTCCCAATTTGTTACCTTTTTTGTTTGTTTATGCTCTTTTTTGTGCACTCTATGTGAACTTAGAAAATTGCAAACATAGTGGAAAGGGTCTTCTTGATTGGATATGCTCTTTTCCGAGTACCTTGTGTGAACTTACTAGTAAACCAAAAAAAGTGTAAAAACTTGCATTTTTTGGATAACCAAACCATGTTCTAACCCCAATTTTGAGAATTTTCAATTTCAAATTTTAATTTTATGTTTGTGTGTAGCTATGTAAAAGTTTCATGTAGGAAAAAAACAAGTTATTTTTGGTAGGAACAACTACAACAACAACCCCATTAATCTTCACAATATTAATAAATCCTTTATTTAACGCATTTGGTTAAACATGATTTTATTAAGAGTATTGGATTCAAGACCTTTATTTTAAGTTACTTTTTGAACAAAATCATGGAGCTTAAATTTATAAAGTAACTTCTTTGTAAAAGTACTTCTCAATTGTTTATAACAGTGAGTGGCTTATTTTAAAAAGTGAAATATTTGTAAAAGTAATCCTATAGAAAAAGTTAATGAAGGAGAGAATTATATGACTTAATAACCTCATCACCACATAGATCAACATTTACCTACCACATGCCTCCCTAGTTCCATTTTATGCCTTTTTAAAAAAAAGGCATAACTTTGACATCCATAGTCCTTTTTCACCATTGTTTTTTTAATTACCATTCTTTTTAGATCTTTGCATTTATACAATCAATTTCTGTAGTATGTGATTTCTCACATATGTGTGCAAAAGAGCACCCACCAAAGTGTTTTCCAATTCTTATTAGTATATTCAAAATGGAAAATAAAACAAAAACAAAAAAATAACTAAATTATAGATCCCCACTCTCAAACCACGATGCAAACATGGATCACCAAGATAGAATGCATAGAATGAAACAGTTATTTTTCATTAATATCACAAAGAATGTTACATAATCACACCTTAGTAAAATTTGTAGAGGAAATGGGGCCTCCAAATCTTGTCCAAGTGAAGGTTCATGATTTTTCTTTATGACCTCCAATCTCCAGAAAGATGGATGTCATTGATGGATATCCTTCGTGGAGAAAGTAGAAAGTATAATATGGTATAATTTGATTTATGTAAGAAAATTTAGTAGAGTGACATCATGTTTTTAATGAAATTGTAATTTTATGAAATGATTACCCTAACATATTCTTGTATAGGTTCAAAGGGGGTCAAGAGAAAGATCTAGATCCAATTCATATGCTCTTCATCACCTTGATTATTTAGTGGATTACACATATGATTATTTAATTACACATGTGTACTATTATAGATAACATGATTGATTTGAAATAATACTTAAATTTTTATTTTCTAGCATGGCTACATTTTGGAAAAAGACTCAAATTCTCATTTCCTAGGACCATAGGATGGTTGCATTTTCATTACTACTAACCCTTCGATAATATTATCCCCTTTTTTGGATTTGCAAATGGGAATTTTGTTCATCGTCGTAGCCAAAGGCCATTAGGATAATGTGTAAGCCTTCAAAATTCTATTCTACGGCCTTGTCTTCATTTAGGGTTCAAATCCTCCAAAACCATGTTTTGCAAAGCCATGCCTAGTTTTTTGTATGCAACAATTATCACTTGTTAATTGGGATGTATGCTTAATGTAAGGTGGTTGTGCTAATAGCCATGTATTCATGATTTCATCAACTATGGCTAGCTCTAGGGTCTGGAGGCTTGGAACAAAATTGAATAAGAATGTACAACACATTATTAATGGAGGAGAATGGTATAGAAAGATTGATAAAATTTTAGAAGAGAGTGTGTGATGCATGGAAGTTGGATTTACATGTTTTCTTTGTATTAATCTACATTGCAAATTTTGGTTAGAAAACTTGTCCAAAATGAAGGGATTTGAATAAGAAAAATTATCCAAATAAGGTGATTTAATAGCTCTTTCTGCTAGGTTAAATTTGATGGAGAATCTGTATTATATTGAAAAATGTGATCCATAAATTCCATGATTCTATACATTTCAACTCTTTGCCACAAGGTTAACCAGTAATCACATGTGATGCACATTACAAACCTAAGCACCGAGCATTAATTGGAAATCACCTCTAGTAATCTCGTAGTCTAGTAGAAAATAAAACATTAATTAACAATCACATGTGGCAAGCTTGTAGCTTGGTAGAAAATAAACAGATTAATGATGTTTGAGTTTTGACAGACTATGACAGTTGAATCAGTTGACAACAGGCTTCAGGCACTTAATGCAACTTGAAATCTATTCCTTCTCAAATCTCAACAAATCTATATATAAGGAGAATAAGTAAGGTATTAATAGCAAATGCAATCACGTAAATCTCGATTTCAATTGTGCAACAGATGATCAGAAATTAGAATTAGAATCAATTCATCATTTTTGCAGTGCTTTATAATTAATGTAACTGAGTGATTCTAATGAGCGAATCTTGATTCATAACCATGGTTAATCAAATGTTTATTAGAATTTGGAAATGTGATTATGAAAGTGTATTTGGAACTATGGTGAATCAAATGGTTATTGTATTTTGGAAACATGATTATGAAAGTAGAAAGTTTGAAACTAAAGTGGTTTTAAATTTTAAACTCTTATTTACCATTATTCCTATTTCCAAACTTGTCGGCCCTCGCTAGGTTATGCCTATTTCCACCGTCAAGTCTCAAGCCTATTTCAATTTCGTATTTCTACTTTGTTTCGTGTTTTAGTACATGCAAGAGTTATTGTAGTTAGATAGTTGGTGTGAGCTCATGCTAGGGAGTAGGTAGGTCTAGGTTTGAATTGAGACTCAACAAAGTAAGTTGGCCACACAAACAAACAAAAAACAATTATCAAGAATCTTGTTGGAGAAATTGCCTTGATCACTTTTCAATCAATATTTACATCATCATTGAGATGTGAGACATGGAGATTCATGCTGGTAAGTAATATGGTGGTTCACTTCCTCTTTCACTTGGTTTGTGAATGGTTAAACTGGATAATTGATGAGAAGAGTTCGTCCATTTTTCTCAAATGGGTCCGCTAGTATTTACACGAGGATGCATGTACTTTTGAAAGGCCCCCAAAAATCATAAGAGAAAAGATTTCCTTATGATTGGATATCACTCTCAATGTTTGCAATAATCATGACGAACTAAGCTTTTCATTTATCCTACGAATTAGGATTCGAGGGGAAGAGGTACCTTCAACCATTCCTAACGATATCACAAATTCAAATCAAAGTAACTCTTTACATTTTTTTAGTTTGCTTCTACTTTCAAGTTCGACCCTTTCTAAGGTTGTTTTCATTGTTAGTGCTGACCCTTTCTCATCCTACTCTCACCCTTTCTTTCCCTATTCATTCAATGAGTATATCATACTTTCTTTAGACTCTAGAGTCTCCCCCTTGACAAAGGAAGGACACATCCACCCCAACACCACTATTCCACCACCCACTTGCATAAGTGCACATTACAAAATACACCTCCCCTAATGATTTTTTCTTCTAGGGGAGTATGTCACTCTCTTGTTCCCAAAGTTCCATGGCTATAAACATATATAAAGGGATTTCTTTCCTTATTGGACCTCATTATTGGTTGGGTTATACCTGCAGTTAAATGATTTTTCAGCTATGCCTAGCATGGGAATATTTTTGTTGTTGTGTTATTTAATAAGCATTTATTTGTTTCTTCTTGGAAATGAGTGAAGTTTGTTATTGAAATGATCCAAGATAATAATTTTGTATTTATCAATCTATTTTCATTGGACTTTGTATAGAATGTAATTCATTCTCATCTACCTTTAATTTTTCCATTATAAGTTTTATTACTTACCCATTCAATCTCCATTGGTTATTAGTGTTTTTCAATTGATTTATCCATATTATCAAGTGTTTTTTCTTATTACATTATTTTTAATATTGAATGAAATTTTGATCTTTTATTACATTTTGAAATGAAATGAATAATTTATTTTAACATATGACCTTTGAAGAATTCAATATATCATAATCCCTACCCTTCAAATTTGATCCTTCAAATTAGGGCTTTAAACAATCTCCTCATCATCATGGATTGAAGCAGCACGGCCGGATGCAGTACTTATACATAGACAGGAGTTGGTAACCCCAGAGGTGTCACCATCTGGGGTGATAGAGGAAGACCCCACAAACGTGGCCCATACATTCTCCAGAACCCTATCTCCACATTCCCAGACCTGTTCATCTCGTTGTTCTTGATAACTCATACTTAGTACACCCTTGCAAACTCTACTTCTCCCTCTTATCTTAACGGTCTTGAAATCAATGAGAAGAAATTAACTTTCTCTGTGAAAACTATGAAAGAGGAATGTATAACCAGCCCATGAAAATCACCAAATGCTATATCCGAAGTCAATAGAGGTGTTCAAAAAAGGGAGGAGAAGATGGCAGCTACTTCCCCTCAAAGTTACTTGAGGAGCAATGAACATCATTTTTTCTTTAAAGAATGATGTCGATAAACTTTAAAGAATGATGTCAATAAACTATATTTTATTGACAGCTTGGCCTTTCAGGAATCGAAGTTGTAGAAACAGTTGTTTAATCGCTGAAGTCGTTAATATGCATGCTTCGTTTGCATGCAAGCAACCTGTTTGAAAAGTCTAGGTTTGTTATGAAACCGTGGGCAATCCCCGTTTGTTCAGAAGTCAAAGCTGTGCTCCAAACTTACAATGGGCTTCCAATATTATTTAACATCAGATCTACGGAAGTTGTACCATTTCTTTTAGCGGCCATTTCTTAGTTTGATTGCAATTCTTTTTATGGACATAACCTCATTAAAAAAATAAATGGCAAAGCAATATCAAGGTAGCTATAATCATTCTGAGAGTTATTTAGTTCATTGAATAGGGTGAATAGTCCAAATCTGCTCAATTTCCAACTTTAAAACTAAATCTGTATGTTTACTACCCATAACTTTAAACAGAAAGGATCGACTGAAACATATATTCCCTTGTTACTCTTTGTAGAGGGACAACAAATTTATACAACTTTTTATTTATCGGAACTTATCTCGTTCAGAAACATCGGGATATAAAAAGGTAATTCAGATTAATTTTGTATACTCAATTGAACAAATTTGTGAAGAATCAGGGAGTAGTTCCAGTTGGAATTGCTTAAAACACAAGTGAATAGAAGTTTACTGATCATTATATTATTGGCGCTTGACCTCGAGCACTGTGATTCACGGAAAATACTGAGGATTTGGATGTTTATCCATAGCTTGATTGAGTATGTTGCATATTTATGGTCAAATATATGCATTTTAATTCCTATTTAATTCAAACAAAAAAATTCGAACAGCTAGTTTGAAAAGTATGAATTAGATGACAGATTAAAAATTGGGGTTGGTAATATGGTCAGAACAACAACATACGTTCATTAACGGACTAAATGCATGCATGACAGGCCTTCTTTCTGTCGTCATAAGACTGTTCTTATAAACAATATATTTAATTTTATGAATAAACACTACTTTTACTTTAGGAAGAAGATGTTTTTATGCACAGAAGCAATAAGATATTATATGATATTTTGGGTTTGGTTGAGGGGATCAACCAGACTAAATAAATTGTAATAAGCATATAACAAAAGATTATTTTATGGCAATTGTATTTTGGGATGCTTAGATTAAATCAAGAAATTAATAATAATTTGTTTTTGTTTTTTTTAATTAAATAGTATTTATTATTTGTTATATTACTTTAACAATTTGTTCTCAATAATCAATATAAAATTATATATTTTAAACTTATTTAACAACAAAATATCTTCACTAAACTAAATTATTAGTTGTCTTTACTTCTTGTTATACTATATTTTAAACCCAAGACCTGACTTCCAAAAACACCCTAATAGAATTCATTCGGTTCTTTGAATAGCCTTCCAAACCGTAACGATTGAATATCAAACAGCTAATTATTTAGGAGGTATGAACTGCAATTAGCAATTTTAATTTAGGGTTTAATTAACCATGCAAATCCTTCTTAGAATTTAGGGGTTAAATGACATTGCAAATTTTAAGACAACATTCTTATTATGGTATTCCGCCAGAATATCATATTTTTGTTGAACTATATTATTTGGAAAGGTGGTCTTCCAGGAGCTTCTGCATTAAAGCTTTGGATTTGGTCGGTTGTTTCCACCACATTTGATTCCATGGCAGTTGTGATTAGTTTTTTTTTTTTAATTCGGATTTCTGGAATATCCAGCTAGTTATGCAGGTATAACGAAGCTCGTTATGCATGCATAACGAAGCAATCTGCCTCCGCGGATAAACTTAGGTGGACCATTGAGAAAGAAATGAAGAAAAAAAAACATAATATTAATTAACTTATTATTTATTTTTTGAGTTGATTTTGTCAAAGTTTATAGCAGATCAGTTTCTGTTAGAAAGAAGTTTTGTATGTTTATATATAGAAGAAGATTGTAAATCAAAGATAAAATTTTAATAGAATTTTGAAAAGTGGAAAAGAAAGAAAAACTCTCTGAAGAATACTAGGCTCAAGCTTTTGTGTGTTTGAAAGTGTTAGAGAGCAGAATTTCTGTAAAAGTTGAAACATCTTTGAAATTTTACAAGTTTATATTTGTGTCAAATAGTTCCAAGATTTATAAATCCATTGTTACGGTTGAATGCATGTTTTATTTAACACCACATTCTCTCCAGAATTACTAGACTAAATGCTGTTTATATTTGCATTTACACTTTAAGTAAAAGATCAAAGAATCCATAAACATTTCATCCTGTAAAAGTTTAAGTTTTTATAACAAAGTAGTCACACAAAATTTAATTGTATGTTTTTTAAATGTGTCAAATTATAGTTGTCCAGTTTTACTTCTAATTACCAATAAGTAAAAAGTGTTTTTCATTTATAAATGTTTAGACTAAAAATCTACATAAAAATGGTCGAAATCCAATAAATATTATCGAGATAAAAAAAAGTCTGGTCAAAATCCAAAATTCGTGCACATATAAGTGTCTGGATAATATTTCATATTATATTTCTCGTTTTCATTGTAATAGTGAGATTGCACCAGCGAGAGCTTCAAGTTGGTTATGGTAGTTGATAAATGGATTTCATGACAAACATAACGGTTAACATTACTTTAATATATGAGGAAGATTTTTTAAAATAAATAATTTTGGTGTTTACAATCATAAATAAACATGAGGTTGAATTTTTATTTTATTTTATTAATAATTTGTATTATTGAACATCTCATTAATAAAGTGTAATTCATAATATTTAAATTTAAATAAATCATTTAAAAATAAAATAATAATTAAAAAATAAAAATTAGTTCAATTACATTAAAAATTAGAATTATTTAAAATTAGTTCAAATATAGAACATTTTGATGAGTTAATTGTGTCAAACGAAATTAGTGAAAATGTTAATGACATAGATGTAATACATTGTAATATTGAAAATAATTTTTATAAAAGTTTTATTTGAAGTAATTAGTAAATGTTATTTAATAAGTAGATTATGGATGTTGGAAATTGAAATTAGAGGAGCTATGAGTTTGAATAACCTAAGTTTGTGTTAGTGAATAATTAATTATCTTTACGAAGATAAGTGGTTGGTTTTAGAAGAGGAAATGTATGCATAAGTAAAAGAAAAGCAGAGAAACCAGGGAACCCTAAGAATAGAGTGTCCACTCTAGCTTGGGAATTGTAAAAGTAAGACAGAGCTTCTAGTGAGCACTCTAATAGTGTTAGGCTCTGGAAATATCAGCTACCAGTGAGCAAGTGAGCAGTGTAATAGTGTTAGGCTGCAGTGTAATAGTGTTAGGCTCTCCATAACTAAACCATTAGGGAGCACCTAGAATATGCTAGGTTCTACTCGACTACAAATGGATGACAACTTGATAAAAGTGAGTAGTGAAAAACAAAAAGTGGAGTTGTGGGCAAGGGGGTGGAAGCCTTCCAAATTGGAAACAATTTGGAGGTACCAATGGATCAAAGGAGCATGCGTGCTCCAATTTCATTTCCCGAAATACATTCAAATAAGTTTATTTTTATATCCCTAGTTTGTTAGGGAAAGATGTTTTCATTATGTTTGTGTTGAAATTTAAAGAAATTTGATTATGGTTTGGATGAGTCTCATTAGTTACGGATAAATTAATGTTTTTTTTTTAATATTCTATATGAAAGATCACTCAAGCAATATTTTGATCTCTTTACTTCCAGCATTCTAAAATAGAAAAAACATTTATAATAATTGATTTATATGTTTTATATGTAACTATGTTTTGTTTAACAAACCTTTTTTAATCAAGATTTTATTCTCATTACTTCAAGCATATAGAGATTCAGAAAACAATTATAATCACTAATTTGATATGCTTATTACATAACTCTGCGTTGTTTTACAAACCTTTGGTTATGTTAGGGTTTGGGAACCTTTGGTTAAGTTAGGATTTGGGAAGGAAACGTTAGTTGATTGGAACTTCATTATTATTTTCATTAAGTACTATGTACAAATAATTGGTATATAAAAGTACATACACAAATAAATTATAACTAAGGAAAATGTATGAGTCTTTGCTACCAGGGAGCCGAATCCTTTTACAATAACCAATGTTGCATTGAACTATTATTTCAGGATCCAAAATCAACTTAGCACACAAAATTATGCAAACCCAGAAAAGGTGTAGCAACCAAAAATAACTCTACCTCGTTACTTTTCCACATTATAAATTAACAAACATTTTTTTAGCGAACCATGCTTAGTATCCATGGAGAAGTAACGATGCTATGGACCTACCTACCCAATAGTTTAATCAATAGAGGAAAATAAATTGCAAAGTTTTCAGGTTAGCAGCTTAATGTTGTCCCTTTTATTCGACTAAAAACATGATAATAAATAGAGAACACAACTTCATATCATCTTGTTCCCACCAACCTGCAATCCCAGGAAAGAACACCACAAAAACTAACCCAAAGTACCCCTGTTGATTGCAACAAATTATTTTTCTCAACGTTTCCATACAACCGTGGAAAGAAGCCAGGAGGGAGGCTTATCGGAATGGGATGGTGTTACCAAACACAGGTAGCTGTGCAAACATATAGGAACTCACCTATAGAAGCAATGGAAAAACATTAAAATGTGAATATGTAATATAAATTTGTTCATAAAAACAAGAATAACCAGAGTTTTAATATACATGTCCTTTGTTGCCACAACATCGAATTGATGGACACTTAAATAGGTACAAGAGAAAGAAATCATCCTTTGAAGAATATAATAGAATGAGATTGGTTATACTTTTGAGAACGTAATCGCTTGCAAGCTTCTTCACTACCTCTTAAAACCAACACAGTGGAATCAAAACTTCTACCAAATATGGTCTCTCGATTGTTAAATTCACGTTCATTGTGACTAAGAGTCTCTTGGGCGAAGGATCAAACAAGATTACAAACTGAAAAACACTACCAGAGCATTGAGAACTCTTCCTGAAGTGGAAAAATCCCACATAAAACACTGTTGAAGAAGATGTGACTAAAACATAGCTGCTACAATAAAGGTGAGTTCAAACCAACTGGGAAGACCTCTGTAGAACCCACAAATACCTCCATGTCATGAGAAAAACTAACGTAATGATTGTCAATGGAATACTATGCAATAAAGGCAGTAATGATAACCAAGTAACCGGCGGATTAGTTGAGGGAACCCAATTATTATCTTTTTGACCCCACAATACTCCTTAGGAAGAAGGGCACCTACAAGTAAACTGTTCAAATCTTTAGCTTAAGGAGCTAAGTAAACCTTGCCCCAGATTCTCTATATGACAATCTAGATCCTCAAATTTTTATGCTACTAGGGTTAAACTGTATTATATATATATATATATATATATATATATAGAATGTTTGTACCGAAACTTAATTACGACAATGGGAAATACAATAATGAGTATTAAAAGAAGTTATGGGTAGCCTAAATGAGACAGTTCTAATATAGATTAATATGGATTAATATGTGTTAGAGGTATAAATTGTTTTCAATATATATATATGTATGTATTTTAATAAATTAGGTTCATTACAAATGATATCAGAAAATGGTTACAATTCCTGGCCTAATGGGTCTTACTATGTTTATTTTAAACATAAATTTTTATAATGTGTGTATTAGCAAAAGTAACAAAAATGAGTATTTGCAGCACATAGAAAAATCACCAATGGTTGAACCAAAATCGATTGTGGAAGAAGAGCCAGTACTTCACGGCATGCTGGTATTAGAAAATGCAAGTGTATACGTTGAACTTGAGGCCAAACGTAATGCCAAAATACAATCATAGATGTTAGAAATGACGTGAAGTTTGGAGGAAGATTTAGAAAGCCTGAGGGTATATAATGTTAAATTGATGAATGCCAAATCAGGTCAGGAAGAGATCGATGAATTAATTTTAAAAAGTTTAAAAAATAAGGAACTACAAAATAATAATGATCAGAACTCTAGTAGTACGTGAAATAAAATAAAAGAAAATACCAAGAGTTGTAGTAGTGAAGAAACTACTGACAACATTCGAATGATTTCTGGAAATTTAAAGAAAGATGATGAAACAAAATCTAAGAAACAAAAAGAAAGATCTAAGGAATTACAAGGGGAATTTAAGAAATTAAAACCTCCAATGTTCGACGAGGAATATGAAGAGGTTGCAGAGGCATGGTTATTAAATATAAAGCGGTATTTTCAAGTCTATAGTTATGATGACAACTGAGAAGATCATTTGGCTATATTCCAATTGAGCGGAAAAGCTTCCCTATGGTGGCTGGAAGCAAAAAATGTAAATAACATATGCAGCAAGGAATGAAGTTGGAAAATTTTTAAGAAATTATTTAAGAATAAATACATGTCAGAATGGTATTATGACAAAAAAGCCAAAGAATTTAATGACCTGCAATTGGGATAGTCAAATATGGAAGAGTTCGTGAAATAAATTTGTCAATTTACAATGTTATGTACCATACCTGAAGGATGAAAAAGCCAAAGTATATAGGTTTATCATTTGTTTACCTCTGAATTTTAAGGATAAAATTGAATTTGATATGCCTAAGACCATGCTTGAATTAATTAGAAAATCTAAAGTTTGCTACCTTTTATTCAAACAAAGATTTGAATTAACTAGGAATTGGCAAAAAAAAATGAACGAAAAGAAAGACTAACATAAAAAGGGATTCGAACCTTATCCTTTTAGAAAATGAATCAAGGTTATTCAGATAAAAATTATAATAGGCCAGGTTAAATTTTAATAGTGGAGTGGAAGGTGCAGGAACTTTTAGTAGCGGAGGCAATAAAAACACAAAAGAAGTTAAGTGTTGGGGCTGTAATGGACCTCATTTGTACATAAATTTTCCTCATAATCCTACCAAGAAAATGGCCCCTCTAAACATGTTGCAAAAATCCTCTACCATAAATGACATGGCCATAAATATACCTAGAATTAATGTTGCTTTGGAAGACCATCACACAGATCATCAGACTACTATGTTGGAAGTAGAAGGTAAAATTTTGAATACACCTGTTTCTATTCTTATAGATTCAAGATCTAGTTTAAGTTACATTGCACCAAGAATAGTCTTAAAATGTAACCTTTCTAAGTAAAAACAAAAAAATGTATGGTTGGTACAACTAGCAAGACACATGAAGATAAACGTTACAGAGAAAGTAAAAGGTTGTAGGCCAAGTATTAAGGAAATGGACACGTATGTCAACTTAAATATACTTCCTTTAGGGTCATTTGATATTTTAATCGATATGGATTGCTTAGAATCTCATAATACCAGTATTAATTGTTTGCATAAAGTTTTGATTGTATTGATGATGAAGGTAAGTACCATACCATAAAGGGGATTTATAGACCCACAATTATGTGACAAATATTAGCGATATAACTCAAAAAGTGTATCAGAAAAGGATGTCAAAGTTATGCCATTAACATTGTGGAAACAGAAACAAAGTGACCAAAAACAACATTGGAGAAATTCCATGTTCTAAAGGAATTTCATGATGTATTTTCGGATGAGATACCAGTATTACTTCCTAAAAGGGATTTAGACTTTACTATTGATTTAATGCATGGATCAACACCTATATCATGAGCTCCTTACTGTATGGGTATTCTCGAATTGACAAAATTACGAATGAAAATACAAAAAATTACTTGATTAAAAGTATATTCGGCCTAGTGTGCCACCTTGGTGAGCACCACTTTTGTTTATTAAAAAGAAAGATGACACTTTCAGAATGTGCATAGATTACAAGCAATTAAATAAAATGACAATTAAGAACAAATATCCATTACCAAGGATTGATGATCTATTTGATCAAATTGGTTGTCACATGCCCCAATTTTGCAAAAATAATATTATCATATTTGATTTTATTTCAAGACAATATGTTAAATTTTATGCTAAGTTGTAATTGATGACTCAACAGAGTCAAGGATGTTGAATGTAATTATGAATATTTTAATTATAAATAAATAAAAAGTGGAGACAATAGCTTGGGATAGTTGTTAAAAGAGTGTTTACTCGTCAAGTTGGTGGAGGAGACTGGGTGGAGAGCAAATAGAAAAGTGGTAGCATTTTCAAACACTTCCAATGTTGCAGGTGGCAACCTCCCTACATTTGGGGTCATGATCCCCCAAGAAAGTGGGATCAGAGCAGGTGGCTCAATTAATGACAACTAACCCAAAAAGACCTAGGCAATCTTAATAAAAATGCCCATTGAAGAGAGCTGAGGCTGCTCATTCCAAGAAGAGAATCATTCAGATGAATGTGCTTTAGAGGACTTCATTGGGAAGGGAATTTTTGGAAGGTGTTTTGAGGGGTAAAATGCAGAAAATGATTGAGTACAACTATTCAGCTGAGGATCTTGCTACTGAGTGCAGAGTTAGTACTGAGTCATTGGACTAGTATTTTGTTGCTTTCTCCACCAGTTCGCAGCTAAGGAGACCAGGAACAGGCTCAAGGGTCCTGATAAGACGCTGTTTGAGCACTCTCCAGGAGTTGGTAGGGAGGAACAGCCTCCCAACGCTGTTGTCATCCAGCTTTAAAAACATGTTCTACAGTCTTTTATTTGCTATGTTAAAATTTTATATCTGAGCATGAATGAATTACATGTTTGCAATGAAATGTTAGAGTTTATAATCTTTTAGTTATTTGAATGTTGAATCTGTATTTGAATGAGCTAACCCTACCTGTGTTTTTCCCCGTCTGGAATAAATCAGACCGTACTCTAGCACAGGTAGTGTGTTTAAAAAAGATGAAATATAATAGAAATCTTGATTGAATAGAGTTATTTTGTATTTCAGAACAATGGAGTAATTTATTTCTGTATATATATGGTTTCAGGAAAGAATACTAATCTATCTAATTAAGTTATTACTTAAAAACTAGACTATTGTATAAAGAATGCTAGCAAAGAAGTAATCATAATACTTTACAAACAGCAGGTTTATTTTTCTTTTAACAAGTTGATTACTGTAAATAGGTTACTTATCTTGTTTAGAACTGCATTTCTGTCAAATGAAAACTACTAACCTATCACATAGGTAAAATATTTAACTTAGATAAACACTCATTTATTTCTGTGAAGAAAAAACCAAGTCATTTTACGTAGTTATTTTATTGTTCATACTACTTAACTATTCCTACAAATGTTCACATTTCAAGTAGGGTAATTCTAGTATAGTTCTTTTTATAAAGAAATTAACTGCAACAATTATAATAGTGTAACAAGGAAATAATAACAAATCCTATCTATGTACTTATAAAATAGAGTGAATGCAATGGTAAATAATATTTATTAAATATTATTTATATATGAACAAATTCATTCAATTAAACTAAACATAAAAATTAATTATAAAAGAAAATATAGGGTCGAAACCCTTATAGTATTAACATTATAATACTATCATTATAATTTATAGTATTGATATTGTAAATCATAGTAATAACATTATAATTAATAATCAGATAAACAATAATCCAAGGATTTGGATTTATTTAGTATTATGAACATAAAACTATAAAATGTTATTACAGTCCTATAAGGATAGCGAAATATAACCATGAAAGTATAACAACTATATACCTATAACAAACAATTAATTTCACATTATTATTGAACTAAAACCTAAAGAATAATTAAATTAATTAATTATACATAGGTCACTAACAGGATTAACCCTTGCTCTAATATCCGCGCTTATAAACAATTATTATAATAGAAAGAAATAACAGAATAGGATGTATTAATACAATTTAATGCAAGATAATTTTAACACGTAAAGATTTCTTTACACAGTCGAAATAGGGTAAGAACCCTAGTATACAAATTACAGTAAGAGCATCAAAATAACCGAGTGCGAGCTCAAGAGAGCTAAATCTCTTTACTTAAAGTTTAAACAGAGAATGGCTTGACAGGCCGCAATTATTTTTACATAACTATACACAAAACTAGTAAAACAAAATTTACAAGTCACAGCATAAGCCGGAAAACCCTGCTAACAACAAGGGTTTAGTAAAAACTAAACAAACAAACCGAGCAACAGTAAACCATGAAGGGTCACTTGCAGGCCACGACCAATCGAAACTGTTCCATAAAGAACTGAGCAAGCATGGATTGCCATGGGTTGACTAGGGCTTACCCGTAAGCAGGAAGCCAATCCTAAGCATTTGTACCAGCTGCGAAGAGAGTTGTAAACTGTCACCTGCAAGGATACAAACCCATAACATTAAAATTATTGCATTACATCATAACTGAGTTAAGAACAAGTTTAAGAGCTATTAAAAAGAACTTTTCTTACCTGGAAGCGAAGGTAATGTAGCCACCGAGAAATAGGAGCGCTGCCACCAACGAAATGAAGAGCCAACACTTCATATCTCCTGTGACAGAGATGTTTCAATGTATGCACAAACCACTGCTAGCAGCAACAAGGAGAAGGGAGCAACAACCAAGCAAGTAGCGGACGATGAAGCTCGCACTGTCACCAAATTGCGAAGCATGAGAACCACGCTTTCAAAAACCACTCACAGGCTAGGCCGTAAGTTAAAGTCATGGCTCTCAATAAATTATTGCCAGGATAAACTCACAGTCCTTTAAACTATCCCTACAGGCAAGCCATGGAGGAACAAACCCAAAAACTACACACAGTCCAAGCTATAAGCTAAATGTCACGGCTCTTATCAAACTCTTGCCAGGATAAACTCACAGTGCAAGCAGAGGTTCAAGGAGGAAGAAGGTAGATGGAATATTACAAACCAGGATGCAGAGCTTGTTCTTTTCATAGTAGGGTAAGCATGGCGGCCAAGACACAGTTGCAGAGTGACCCGAAGGGCAAAAAATGACGGAGGAGAATGACAAATTCTAGGGTTACACCAACCCTTATACTCCAAACACTTGGCTAAGGAAGAACCACGTGGGATCACAAATTTTTCAACCATGCAATGGGTCGATTCTATAGTCCATGCATGCCAAATGATTTCCAATTATTCAAACATAATTTTTATGCACAATCATATAGTATTGCAATCATTCAAAGGTTCCGTGTTATCATGGAGTCAACCTACGGTTGCATGGGATTAAAACCATGAACCTCGCATCATTTACAAAGTTATCATATAGCCATCATTTAGTTCAAAACGATGGTGAATTCAAAGTATTTTATATACAAAACAATACACATAACCTCATCGATGGAGTGGTCTAATGCCACATCCATTACCCATTGCAAGTTACAATATAAACTTTATAATTAAATGTTTATTCATATTAAGCTTTTGATTGACCATGAAATCAATGCAATCTCATAATCCATATTAATGCTCAAAGAATTTTTATGCATAGAAACTTTAGTTTATCACTAATGGTTTATCCATTTAGTCATAGCATAAATAGCATAATTACAAATATGGATAAGCCTTAAGCTATCGAAACTAAGTTTATGAAGAAAATCTTATGATACTTGGGAGATGCTAATAAAAAGGTTGTTTCATCACCTAGCCAAACTATGATATTAAAATATTTCTAACAGACTTTGCATAGCTAATTTTATTGCCACCAACATTTATGTTGTAACTTGATAATTTTATAGAACATAGTTTTAATTAGGATCATGATCTTTATAAACCTTACCTATTTATAACCAGAATTACTAGTAAACATGAATGCATTATAAACAAGATAGTTTATGTGTGTATCATTGAGTATCATAGAAAATTATAGATCAGTGGGTGGAAAATACTCGGATGATGGCTATGAATCCTTTACATAGCCCATATCAACAAAGTTTAATGGCATTTAGTCATTTACTCAACCATGACAAGTACTATTAGTTATACCATGTTTTCGATTAGTAACATAAATTTTAGAACTATCTAGTGCTTGCAGGAGGTAATAAATCAATCTCTCTTAAAGACTTGACCTAAGTTAATTGTTGTGATCAGAAGCTTAATCCAAGAGCAGTATTATAAAAATAAAATAAGAAAATGGAGTGGAACCATCCCACTAGACCCTAAGTCCTTAGGAATTTGTATTTCATTGTAATGTTTAGAACCTTATAGGCAGCAATATTCATTACAGAAGATGAATAACAAGCAGTTGCTTATAGTATTATTATAAGTTGATAATGTATATTACTGTTAGAACAATCATTATCGCATTATAGGTTATGCACTCTAGGTGAAATTAACTTATGACAAAGATCACAAGTTGTGAACCAGAGAAAGTAGTTACTGTCGCTATTTACATTTAAGAAAGAAAATTTTCCATATATTTTATCGTTGAAAAAAATAATTGAAGGAAACAAACTACTTGTTTTACCTCATAGAAGTAGATTGATTTGTACCAGCTTATTTACCGAGCTTTTTACTTTGCAAATAGAAATATAGTTGAATGCTTTATGGAATTAAAAAGCATTACTCGATCATTCATACCTGTAAAACCTGTAAGAACAATAAGTTTTCTGCGTTAGCTTAATGCTAAGTAAGCCTCGGAATCCAAAGACAGTTCCACCTACTTGTCGCAAATTAAAACTCATCAGCAAACCGAAAAAAAAATTATTGCACAAGTTAATCCTAACCTTGTATCAAAAAGTTGAATGCTAAGTTACTTAATTAAGATTATGTATTAACTAATATGGTAACTGATTCTTTCATAGATAACTGTTAGCTGTTAGCAGACCACATTCTCATCATTTTATGTATTTAAAAATTTTAAATTTTTATGAAAATTTGGGGGTTTGACATGTGGTATCAGAGCTTAAGGTTCAAACACTAGGCCTTGATGAAGCCCAACTAGCTTTCATGAAACAGTAAATTAAATTATTATGTTGATGTATTTTATTTTAAATGTTATTCAACAGAGAATTGTTTTCTGAAGTTTAAATAGGAAGGTATGGAAAGGCTGGAAGAGTATGCAGAGGAGGAGTCTCCAGTTACTGAAACAGGAAATGTACCGAGAGATCCTATACCAGAGGATTTAACTACAAATTCCTCAGAATTGCTACAAACTGTAAAGGACCTAAAAACTTAAATGGAGTCTGTAAAATGAGAAAATGAAAGGATTCCGAGGGCTCAAGAAGAGTTGAATCAGATCCTAACTGAAAAGTTTCAAACTGAGGGTAGGGGTAGAAGAATTGAATCAGAAGATACCAGTCATCAACGTAAATCTAAAAAGATGAAACATACTAAAACTGAAAGTAGTTCATCTTCTGAAGTGTTTGATGAACAACGAAACTATTATACTACCAGTGGCAGTAGTGATGATAATTAGTACACTAAAAAGAGGAAATACAAACCTTATGAGGAAATTTCCAGGGAATTCAAAAAGAAAAAAACCACCAACCTTTAATGGAGAGACTGAGAAAAGGGAGGAAGATGAATCATGGTTATCCGGGATGAAGAAGTACTTCCAAATATATAACTATTCTAACCAGTTAAAGGCTAGAATGGCTATATATAATCTTTTAGGAAAGGATGCCATTTGGTGGTAGGATTTGAAAAGAGTTAAGGGCATAAAAGAGAAAAATGTAAACTGGAGTACCTTTAAGAGGTATTTCAAAAATAAATTTCTGTCTGAGCAATATTATGAGGAGAGAGCCAAAGAGTTTTATGAAATGAAGTTAGGATCAATGACAATGAAGGATCTAAACAACAAGTTCTTAAGTCTACTTAGGTATGTAACATACCTTGTAGATGAGAAACCAAAGGTACAACGATTTCTTAGTTGTCTCCCTTATCATATTAAAGATAGAATTGAATATGATAACCCAAAGACCTTGGAAGAAGCTATGAGAAAATCTAACTTATGTTTTGAGCAGAATCGAAAGAAAGAAAGCTTGGCCAATTGGAAAGCTAAGAAAAATAATAATCAGTTTGAACAAAAGAAGAAGGATTTTGTGCCTAACAGAAATTTTAAGAACAATAAGGCCAAAAATTATCCTAATAACAAGAACTTCCAAGGAAATAAGAACAATACATCAAACAACTAGAATAATTCTAAGGTAAGGATTTTGCAAATAATCATGGGAATTTTACCAAGAGATTTGAACGCAAAGAGCCTATAAAGTGCTAGGAGTATAATGGCCCACACTATGCTTCAATCTGTCTAAACCGGAAGAATACTGTTAACAACATTCATACCATACAGGAGGAGATGACCATTGGGGAACTAACGAGGACCATGCCCAGAATTAACGTAGCTTTGGAGAATCGACAAGCTGAATATCAGACTTCCATGGGGGTGAATCCACGGACCTGGGTAACACTTTTTGGCAAGCGCATTTCGGCAAAAACAGAAAAACGCACCTCAGTCGAAAGCTTGTTAAGCCCTCGACCGAGGTCTTAATATCTCGACCGAGGTTTTATCAAGCCCTTGACCGAGGTATTTAAATACCTCGACCGAGGTATTGCGGGCTTTACAAACCCTCGGTCGAGGTTCATACCTCGGTCGAGGGCTTAAAAAAACAGACTTAGCCCACATTCAAACAAATGGAAAATTTCTTGTGCCTTGCAGAGGTGTAAACCCTGCCATTCCTAGCACATAACTGAGCGGAGTTGATACCGATAGATTCACCAACGAATCTTCCATCCATTGAGGTATCATACATGCAT
>LPNX010901569.1:96446-111419 GCA_001517045.1 Pseudotsuga menziesii | reverse complement strand
CTGTGTGTGTGTGTGTGTGTGTGTGTGTGTGTGTGTGTGTGTGTGTGTAATACCCCTATCTCTCTCTCTCTCTATATATATAACAATAACCCTCCTCTATCCCTATAACCCCCTCCTACTCCCCCTAACACCATCCTACTCCACCTAATCCTAACGACCCACTATCCTCTCTCTCTCATACTCCTACCTCTAACCAAAATCCATATTCCTCTCCCTCTCCCCAACCCCTCTGATTCAACCCCCACATATCTCTCTTTGTATAGCCTCCTTAACTAAATCCTAACCCCATACCCTCTCTCCCTCCCTCCCACCTTCTCTCTCCCCACTTATAATAACCCCTACATTCTCTCTAACCACCTACCTTCTCTTCCCCCCTAGTATTTATAACCAACTTCCTTCTCTCTCACCCCCTCGTTATTTCTAACCACCACCTTATCTCTCTCTCTCTCCCCTTATGATTCCCCCACACCTTTTCCACCCTGTCCCTCTCCCCCATTTTATAACCCCCATTTCCATATAACCTCCTTCATCCCCTTAGATCACAAAACCCTCTCCCTCTGATATCTGTATCCATCACTAACACTGCTAATCCTCACCCATTAAACCCCCTCTATCTATCCAACTTGCCTTACCCATACCTCCCCCTATCACTATATATCTCCTAATACCCTTGTTATGGGGAGAAACTTCCTATGGCTTGGAGTGTACCACAATAGATGGAGAAACCATAGAAATCAATCCCTTCTCAATATGCAAGAGAAATAAAGCATCTAACACTAAAGGATCTCGAATCATACCTTGTTCCAGACAGTTGAAGTAGATCCCCATTGAAAATTTTCCAATCCCGTTTATGTTAGCAATTTTCTCTCAACAAAAACAAATAAGACAAGCATGCTATATAATATCATGTTATATATACTCTAGCATATATAATCAATAATGTAAAATAGATTAAACACACCCATGGATTCAATATTCATTTAAATGCACATCATTGGACAGGAAAAGATATTTCTATTAATAAAATCAGATATTACATAAGTGACAACCTCTGTCGGCATCTCTGCGGACTAGAGAAACTAAGTCCTCCACCTGGGCCTCCACCACCTCAATCCTCCATCTCTCGATAGCAAGCTCAAAAACAAAGGTAAGTTTGGGAAGAACACAAAGTGCTCCAAGGGACAAAGGGATGGAGACTCAAGTACAAGAAATCTATGACAACAATGGGCTATAGTTCTCTTGCTCTTCAATTCCTCCCCTTCAATGTATCCAAGGGGTTCCTTATATAGTACTCCAATGGGGTAATGGAGGATCAAATCCAAGTGATCTTGAGGGATATGGAAGGCCAATAGAGAAGTGATTCGGATCCACATCAAGAAAAACTCCAAAAATATTTGGAGTTATGCACACATCTCGATGTACATGGGTTTAATATTAATATCCGTGTATATACATGAGAAAGGGATTAAAAGTCGTGTACAACAAATAATAGGTGTTTTTAGGGATGATATTGGAAACATCAAAGGTACAATATTGGTCCATGGGGTCCAAAGAGTCTGTAGACAGACAGGGAAGGCCATAAAAGTGTGATAAACCATGTGTGGTAAAATCAGATCTAACAAATGCCCCCTAATGTGTGAGGTCAGAGGGGTAGCATGATGGCCAAAATACATTATAAATCTATCCCAGAAGTGGAGTGATGAAGAACCGGGTGGAAGAACCATCCATCCATCAGTATAGTACAATAATCAATCTCTAAATATGATTGCAAATACATATAGTAGTCCCAGATACATGAGAGTACAATGGACATGAATAGGAATGATACAAAATATGACATGTATGGTCATCACCATGTACAATATATAATAGATCAAAATATCCATGATGAAGATATACAAAGGATCAAGATCTCCATGGAAGCTGAAGATATACAATGGATCAAGATCTCCATAATGGCTGAAGATATCTGACATACACTGGAATCAAGTCACGAGAGCTGAAATCTCATGAACACTGGCACGATCAAGGAGGTAGCATATGTGGAATGCCATAAGTCTAGAAAGTATTCTATACAAACCAATACAAGTACATGTCCTACTATGTGAATAGAGGTGTCAAAGTCAAACATAGTAGTCCATCATTTGATTACCGGTCATTGATGTATACCGTTAACAGACGCGATATCACCCAACAATAATGAAAATGGGAATCAAGGTACTAGAGTGCAATCTAGCAAGTGTTAATATATGTGTTGAGGTCGAACACTTGAAAGAATCCATCGATTAGGGGAAATTGATGTATTCGCAAAACTTGCGATGGCAAGAGAACCTACCACGGATGACTGTAACTCTCAAGGCACTGAAATGACTCTAGAATCCTATCCCAGAATAAATGATATGAAGTCGATGGGATGGAATCTACTGGAAGGACGTAATTAAGGCACCCCCCATCAACCAACATGAGGTACTCAGCAATGTTGTATAATGTGGAAGGACTCGAACAATATGTGCATGAACTAGTAATAGTGTTGGGAATGGCTGACATGCAAAGTCAAGAAAACTGAGGAATGGCTGACTCAAGCTTCAACTTCCTTCGAATAAGAGCATAAAGGAAAATTGTGACTAAATGTAGGTAGCATAGACTCAATATACAAAACTAGGACATATTTGCGATAGAGGAGGAATCAACAGAGGCTCCATAGGGACTAGAAGCTTAACCAGTTGGTGGAGATAAACTCATAGAAATGAGTACAACTCCTAAATTCAAACTATTAACCAGACCAACGGATGTGATATACAATGCTCTGTTCGAAGGAGACATGACTCGACTTCTGCCAAAGATAACATCTTTTCCTATCCAGATTTTTGTTTTTGTTTTTTTAAAAATTTGGACTTTTTTGGATGTTTTGAAAATATTGAAAAGGAATAACAGTGCTTTATAGTTAAAAATCTAGGAGGAGATGAGTGTCAAGGGGAAAACAAACTAGTTACAAGTAGCGGAACATACCTATTCTCAATTCAAGGAAACATGTGCAAGATAACGACACTCAGGGAAAAGTCCACTGCCGGTAAGAAATGGGGAATCAAGCTGCAAAATATTTATAAAAATGCTCTGCTTTGCTAGACATGAGACAATCTCAGGCTATATGGTTGATAATCAAAGTCAGGGAAGCCGGTTTAAGGATCAATAAGGAAAGAAAAACTCATTATAATGCAATTACAACTTGACATATACAAGGGAGTCCTGGGGAAATGGCCAGGATAAAGGTCAAGAGGAGTATGAAGTTCTTGCTCAAAGTCATGGCGGTACTATACAAAGGACTCCCACACCCTAAAGGAGAAATATCGGCATGGGAACCAAATGAAAAATATGATCTAAATAGGGTACCAATGTATGGGTAATCTCTACCATTCACAACATCTCACTTCTAAAAGCAGCAAGAAGGTTCTGTGACAAGATGAAATCGGTTTGCACCTAAGGTTAAGAGGAAATGGTCATAAGGTTATGCAGAGTGAAAATAGATGTGAAACCTAACCTAAATTCCAGTTTTGACATAACACCTGAAATAGGCATGAACGGGTCAAAGACACATCCAAACCGCACTCAAAATGGATTCCTACAATATCAAATTAGTTCAAAGGGTCCAAAAACGGTCAGAAATGGTAAAAAACTATAGAAAGTGGGTAAAAATTTCAAATTTTTTCTATAAATAGTGAAAAATTTAAAATTTTTCATACCATTTGAATTTTTTACCCAGCATAGGGAATTTGAGCTCAGAACTTCCGAAGCAAATTCTGGGAGCATTGTCCAATGGAATTCCTCCACGTTTGATCCAGGTAGAAACTCATGTCGCTCTCTTTAATTTTGATGCAAATATTTTAAATTTTCATGGTCAATTTATTTCTTTGAGCCATCCTAGCTTTGGCGTTTTGGCCCACGTAGAAATCCAGCCTTTTTCCGTGAATAGGGATCACCATACATGGAAAATTCACCAAAATCCATGAACATACGTGGTTATTTTGAAAACAATCGTGTACAGGGTCGTGAACAAGGTTTTAAAAAGAAAAATCATGATAATAAATTTGGTTTTTTTTGTAGGATGGTGCTATAGTGGAGAGAGAGAACATGGTGATGTCGAGGAAGTTGTTCAAGCTAATCTCATGGCTCAACAAGCATTATGGGCATGTGGTTTGTAAAATTTTTGGTGTCTTGGAAGCTTGAGGGCCAAACCTAGACTACTCTAGCTAATGGTGGACTATTGGGATCCAGAGTCTAAAACATTTTAGATAGATGGAATGTCTCTCAACATTGAGTTTGAGGACATATATTTCATCACGGGTTTGTCCCGACAAGGGGAGGTGGTGAACCTCCGATCCCATGGGCCAGGAGGGGGATTGACCATAGATGAGTACATAGCTATGTACTACTTTCTGGATACAGAGAAGGTTGGGAGTCAAATACCGAAAAATGCTATTCAGATTTTGAGGCTGAAAGCCATACTTTTGGCACTAGGTAGGATTGTAGGTTTGGCTTCACTCCACCAGGCCTCACGACCAATGATGTTCTATGCAGTAGAGTGCATGCGACCTACAGTATATGATTGGAGTACTATGCTGTTGAGCAACATGAAACAGTAGCTTAGTGAATGCAAGATGGGTAGAGTGCAAAATTTTGGGTTTGGAAGTATACTAAGCACATGTTTTTTTGAGAGGGTGCCAGGGCTAAGCCCTAGGATAGACATTTCTCGACATGGAATTTAGGATCCATCCTAGTGATGCTGGGTGAATTTCATGCGCAGACTAGGAGGTGGCAGGGTGGCTAACCCCTACCCAACAGAGTTATTTCCATGGTGATGGAGATAGATTTTCACCATGGACGACTACCCCTATGCAGGAATAGACTTCTATGGAGACCGAGATATGCCCCTACCACTAGGAGCAGCTTACAGATACATTGAAAGAATCCCAAACCCACTTTTTTAATTTTTTGAAATATTTAATTTTTTTTGTGTTTTTTGATGTATGGACTCAAAAGACATGTTTTTGGTGTGAAGACACATAGTGACAAAAGTCATGTATATGCAGATGTAGGACCACGACGGCCAGACGGATTTCCTCATCATTGAAAGAGGGGAAGAGGTGATGGTATTATGGGTGCATATGTGGAACAGATGCTTCAAAGAATGCAAATGAACTTTGTTTGTTTGACACATAGAGTACCCATGGCGCAAGTCGAGGACTTTCCTGAGGCCATGCAACACCAGGTGGTGGGAGTACCACGAGCATGGGTTCAACTATTTTGCCAGCTAGCTAGAGCTATAGTGTGCTATCATGATCAACACCCTCCTCACCTCATGCTTAGAGGCCTGGGTGTATACATTTTGTATGACCATGTAGTATGTTTTGGTGGCTTGAAAGCCTCAATTTTGCGTATGACACTTATGTATTATGACATCACTTTTTGAAGTTAATAAATTTTTTTTTATGATGATCGATTTCATTTTATTTACATGTGTGTAAAATGTGTTTGTGATATGCTTATGGCCTATGAAACAAATGCCAATCCAACACACAGTTAGCATATGAGTCAGCAACTTGATTAGAAATTATTGGAACATGAATGTATGTTATACTCTCAAATTTCCATTCTAGCAATCTAACACGTAAGAATATTTGTAATAATGTCAGATCCCTAATGCGATATAATCCATTAAGCTATGAAATGACTAACTGTGAATCAAGACATAACTGAAGAGAATGAACACCATGTGAAATGGCATCACACAATAACTCAATGTCGGTACTATATTCAACAACATTGTTTGAAGAAGGCTATAAACATACACCTCCTGAAGACAATACTTGACCCATAGGAGTATAAATCACCCAAGAAGCCAAAGCTGAGTTTTGAGTGTGGAGGCTAGCACCATCAGTGAATCCTATGTAAATGGAATACTCCATCGACATCTTCCATAAGAAACAAAAGCTAATCAACAAACCTGATCACCATAAGAAAACCTAATTATGCAAGCTCCTTCAGAATGCCGAACTGGGTGATAATCTAGTTGAAAATGAAATGCACGGTTGTCTCACCACCAATTTAACTATGGGAATATCCTTTTCCCATTTCATGAAGTAATCAACAGCCATAATAATATGATGATGCCCCCTAGCCAAATGTGGGTTGCAATCCATAAAATCAATCCCCCACTTGGTGAAGGAACCAACAGTGACAATAGGATGCAATGGGGATGGACACAAGAACATATTATGTGCAAACACCTGGAAAGGGTGGAACTTCTTGACCGTATTAATTCAATATTTGAATATAGACGGCCAAAAATAGCCCTCTCTCAAGATTTTTTGGGCTTTAGAAAGCCCAAAAAAATGACCGCCACATGCCCCTTCGTGGAAATCATTAAACACAACCTCAGCTTCATCATGGGTTAAACAACTATGTAAAATGGAATCTACCCCATGGCGGTACAAAGTGTTATCCACTATAAGGTAGTTCTTAGCTACATGGCATAATCATCGCCGCTCATCCCATGAGAGGTGAGTAGGGACCTTCAATGTTTGCAAATACATGATGATATTTGCACACCAAGGGTCCACAGTTGAGATGAGGAATATATTCTCATCGACAAAAGAATCCTCATAAACCTCCTCCTCCTCCAAGTTTGGAAAATCTGATATGAGCTCCGCAAAGACTAACGATTTCTTCAATTTCGCCAAAACGAATTCGAGATAAAACTCTTGCAAAATCACAATTCATTTATTATATTTCCCCCCAATCATCCTTCTAGTGAGGACAAACTGAAATGGATTTATATGATCTACGACCAAATTTTGGTAAAGGAGAATGTAATGTCTCAAACATTGAACTACATGAATGTGGCTAAGGATAGCTTCTCCACATGGGAATAGTGAAGTTCCACATCTCTAAGGTTTCGAGTCAAATAATATATGACATGCTCATGGAGCTCCTCATCCTCTAGAACCAAAACCATACCAACCGTCTCCTAAGACGAAGCCACATAAATCAACAAATCATAGATATAGTCTGGTGGACTAAGCATGGGGGCCATTGCTAAGGCTTGCTTAAGAGAATTTAAATACTCTTGGGCTTGCTCTTCCTAGTAAAAATGGGTGTCCTTCTTCAAAAGATGCATAAATATTTTAGTCAAGTTGGAAAAATTAACCACGAATCTTCGCAAGAAGTTCTCCATGCCTTGTAAACACTGAAGGTGTCTAATATTATGTGGGGAAGACAATTGAAGTATTTCCTCAACCTTTAAGGGATCGACTCTAATACCCTCCTTGGATATGATGAATCTTGGTAAACGACCAACTATCATGCAAAATATGCACTTATGAGGATTTAAACAAACTTGATAATGATGGCATCTTTCAAACACTAATATCAAATGATATGGATGACGCACTCTCAAATGAGAGTGAGCAGTGAGATCATCCAAATATACATCAATAATCATTTTAAGATCATGAAAGATTAAGATCATGGCCTGGTAAAATGTAGCTTCGACATTTTTAAGGCCGAAGGGAATATTTCGATATGCAAAAGTACCCCAAGGACAAATAAATGCGGTCTTGTGTTGATTCTTGGGCTTAATTTGAATATGATTATATCCAAAAAAACTGCCCATCAAGGAAAATACCTCACTTCCCACACACTCATCCAATATTTGGTCAATAAATGGTGTGGGGAAATTATCCTTAGGACAGGATCGATTTTAAGTCATGGAAATTAGTACATATTCGGATCACTCCCTGCTTCTTATCCACTAGAAAGGGATTTGAAACCCACTACGTCAAGGGAATGAGATAGATAAAACCAGCTTTAAGTAGTTTCTCTATCTCAGCTTTAATGGTGGGTGCTTTTCTAGGATTCACTGTACGCATATGTTGTTGAACTGGTTTTGCATCCAGATAAGTCTTGATCTCATGTTCAACAATACGAGGCTCTATACCTAGAATTTATTCATATGACTAAGAAAAGATTTCATAAAACTCTTTAGAAAGCTTGGTATACTCCTTGATCTCATTAGGGGAACAACTCGCCCCAATGTAGACATTCTCAACCTTGCTAGGATCATGAGAAATATTGATAGGAATCGTTGGTGACAAATTAGCCATGTTCCCATCAGCCATCTGACCAGGAGAGCTTAATGGGACCACGTGGCTACCAATATTCTCGCTAAGAATCTCCCTAAAGTCATCACACACCATACGATCGAGCTTAGGAAGGAAATATGATCGATGATGTAACTATTCCCAAGGTTTCTCAACCCCAGACATGGCCTCAAGAATAGATTCATCTGATGGAAAAACATCATTAAGGTAGTCATGTGAGTGAGATGAATCTACTTCCCATGTAGGTAGCACATACAGGTCCTCCTCCTCCATCTGCGAAGAGGAAGGACTAGGCTCTACAACCTAATCAAGATTTGCTTGATATGCCACCATTGTTGTAGGCAACGACACATCTATCTTGATAGGCACATTCAAAGTACTTGATGAAGGAAGAATCCAAGGATATTCCATATGGGTAGTGTGAAAATATACCAAATTTGATGAGGATGAATCCTTACCAAGATGAGACCCAATCATAAGAATGGGCACAAGACAACTAAAGGTTCCCATAAGTGAAGGATACATGCCCACACCCACATTCTTGGTTGTCGACTAAGAATGATCGATAATCAAGATAGAAGCTCCCGATGATGCATTGACACTCAGATTATGGAACGAATTTTGATCAATCGTAACAATATTTCCATTAAATAGAAATCATACCACTCGAAATAGGGAATAAGATATTACTTGCATACTATACATCCAATTCCTACCCAACAAAAGATTGTAGTCAAGGGGCACATCAACCACCTCGATTTCAATCACGATGGTCTTCCCTCCCAATTGGACCTCTAGATAAGGAATTATCCCATGCGGGAAAAATGATCTACCATCAAAATTCGTCAACATGTTGGCATATTGAGACAACGTGGGAGAACCTAAGCTCTTCCAACAAGACAAAGACATCATGAAAGTAGCAGTGCCTTCTTTAATGACAGTACACATGATGGTGTTGTTAAGACACTCTACATGAATCAAAAGAGACACATAGTAAGGCAAGAGAGGATCTACTCCGATGGTTTCAAATTTGATAATGGAAGAGGATCTATCATCACTAACCCCAAGAGAAAACAAAAAGGGTTTCCTCTACAGAGGACAAGTCTGAAGCACTTCTAACGTAGACATCGCATAAGGAGTCTAGCCCAAATCCTTGACAACTAAATAGTTCTTGGTGGCTTGGGCATATGATTGTTCCCTGAATGCTTTAAGACTCCCTTAGGAATGCTAGGTGAAGGTTCAAGTTTATCCATAGGATTTTTAATTTGCAAAGGGCTCTCGGGTGGGGAAGGTTCCCACCCTTACGATTATTTTTTCCTTTTTTCTTATTCCTTCCAGGCTGTTCATTTCCTTTCAGGTTCGACGATTGCATGGAGAGTACACTAGTTGATTAGGTAGCTTGAGACGAAGCCATAGCTTGTCCCGATGCAGACTCGTTAATCGATAACTGGCTCACTTGTTTCATAATTGAGTCTGCAGGTTTGGTACTTGTAGAGCCAACAATACCATCGGAATGTGTCCTAGGCTTGACCTCGGGGTCAAAATTGGATCTTGGAGAATTTGTTATAATCTCATACAAAAGTTCGGATTGAGCATAGATCAAATCCAACTCTTGAGCCCTAAAGATAGCTTGTTCCTCATTTTGAACTATGGATGTAGAAACATCCTTTGTGATGTAAGGTAACAATGATTCAAGGAACCATTCAAGAAGAAACTCTGGTGGTATAAATTCTTTGATTAATCATTTTCATCTATTCCACTCTTGAATATGATCCAAAATGTGTGTGGCTTTGTCTTGCCGAAAGGTCGACAAGAGTTTGGTACCGATGTCGTAACGTATGGGTAGCTGGAAATGATTAAGGAAATTCATGGCAAGGTCATTAAACATAGCATAATCCCCCTTGGTAACTTTATATACCATTTCATCACAATACCTATGAGGGTCCATTGAAATAGCCTCAAACAGATGGAATCATTGTGTAAGGAATTGGAAGAGCACCAAAGGTGGAAAGTTGTGACATGCTCACCAAGATCTTCACCATCCTTACCTTTGAACTTGGGAATGTCTAAAGGAAGCTTGTTAGGGACTATCGACCATACTAGGTTATGAGACATAGGATCGTTCATCAATATCGACAAGTCAGGTAAGTTTAATGTTACAAGGAAAGGGAGCCTAGGTTGAGCTGGTAGATGCCACACTCCCTGGTAGTTTTGATTCATGTAAGGTTGATTTATATAAATACCATGGCCTTGGACATAATAAGCTCCTCCCATTTGACCCATGAAGGGATTCATGGAAGCATTGTGATGTGGGGTACCTTGATTATGAGGCGCTACAAAGCCATAATTGGAAGAGTAAGCAGGCTATTGATACCTGTACCCATATGGTTGATATTTGTTTCCATACTGCGGTCCATAAGAATGTCCATGAGAATCTCCATAAGGTGTTCAAGGGGATGTACCATGAGATGGTACATAGTTAGGTATATGGGGAGCTCCATGATCTGGAAATTGAGACGATCCAAAAACAGGTACATGACCTGCTAACACAATAGGAGGTACTCGGCTTAGTGATACTACCATATTAGTAGTCCCAGAACAAACATGGCTAGTAGCAACATTCTGGTCTGAAGGCCCACGTGAATTAGGGGGAGGATGGGTTATTAAAAATGCATTCAAAGGAATGGTGTTTGAAGATGATGGGACATGTGAAGGAATGTAAGTGGTGTTCCCAATGTTCACTTTCCTCGGTTCTAGTATCTGCATAGGATTACTAACACTAGGCTTAGGATGAGCATGTGAAGATGCCTCCACCACTGGGATGGAATGTGCAATGTGACTAGTGCCCCCAAATCTCTCCACATGGAAAGGAATGGGAGTGTCCCCAAGTGTAGTGCTAGGGTCAATTTTCAACTCAGCATGATATGCCGAATCGGGCTTAGGGATATCAGGCATGCCATATCTAACATGACTAGTGCTTATGGGTTCATAGTGATTCTTTTCATCCAGAAGCCAATACCGACGACCTATGAATGAGGGATCATAATTAGATTATGAAGGTTGCTCATGTGATGGATCATATGTGATAGTAGTATTTGCCTCCCCAACCTCATGAGGTGGAGAAGACACCTCTGGAATCTCATCCTCATGATCTCCCATGGTGTGTGAATCAAAGTGAGAAGTAGTCTGCCCAAACTGTCTTGTTTCCTCTCCCAAAAGAGGAGGATATGTGGAAGGAGAAAGTCCTACTGAATGATGAAAATGGCGATGTGCCGCGCCCGAATCCACAATGACTCAAAAAATAAAATACTCAATCTAATTATACAAACCCTAGGAAAACTAGCGTGCACAAAGCATACACCTCAAAATGTAAATCCAAATCACAAGAAAACCAAGGGTAGGATATGTGAGCTCTCGAATGAAGCAGGTATGTCTCACCTAGGAGAGTCTTGAGACTCCCATACACAACAAGAGGAGGTTCATAACCAATTATAGTGGCCCTCATCTTCAACGCATATAGCGACTGTGTTGTCCAACCCCTACCTGGCCAGGACACCTACAGAATAAACTCTGTAAATACCCCCTTGATAACCTAGGTAAGGAAACTAAGGTCATCTCAATATAATCAATGCTCAGGCAAACAGTCATATGCGGGATTGACCGTATGAGCAGGGTAACAAAGCCCAAGTCATGAAATCACAACTAGTACCCCAGGGGTGCACTAGCCAATACCTCAAAGGCCCTAGATATAAATACAATGCTGAAAATGTCTCCAATGCTAATCAATCATAATTAGGGGTCATCCCAATCATAATTTCTCACACTGCCTCGTGTTTAAGTCCCTTGTAAGAGGAGGATCCTGAGAAACACTAATTATATCAAGGATTTCACACTCTCACCTGGATAGAAACCTAATTGTTTTGTTTATTGGTCTTGGAGAATTAACTCACAATGAACTATTCCAAGACCCTAAAACCTAATCTTGTTGATTTACCCTAGAAAAGAAAAGAGTTTAATTCATTTTATTATGTGTTGATTTTAATTGGCTTTATTACTCAAATGGTAAATGGATGTGCAACTAGTGGTGTTATGACACAACACGAACTAAAATGCACACCTAACAATCAATGCAAATTCATTGTGTCGAATGAAAAATAGTATATGCAACTACATGAAGTGAAATTTTTTTCCTTCAAATGTATATGCAATCATTCCTATATGAAAATACGATTAAGATTCACCAAGCAAACCTAATGCAAGTACCATGCTAATGCAAAATTCAACAATGCATAACTATGCAAAAAGAAAAATGGTTTTATGTTTTTTAATTAAATGAGATAAAAATAAAAAACATGACTCTACCACCCTCAGACTCTACAACCACTCACAAACAATAGCCAAGAAAAGAACCAAGGTAAAAGATACCTAATGCACTAATCTCAAAACAAAAAGTAGAAAAAGAAATGACAAGAACATTTTCAAAAATCTAACTAAAAGAAGTCTCTAGTCATAAACAGGGGTGTATACAGACTCCAGAAGCATCCAACAAGGCTCAACAACCATCCAAAATCACCTAGCAACACTTAAAGAAAAAACCAGGTCATACACGACCATTCTCAATAAACCTCCATACATACACAACTATTCCAGGAAAACCTGTGTACAGGAAGAAAAAGAGACAAAAATAAGGTAAATAAACAAGCTACGACAAAATTTACTCCTACAGGACACTACTAGGAAAACATGCCCCCAGACCCGATAGAGAAATAAAAAAATCAAAGAAATTCAAGCACATTGAATGCTGAAAAACCCCAAAGAAAAACAACTAGGAACCTCCCCAGTATGGTCACCAATTCTGTTATGGAGAGAAAATTCCTATGGCTTGGGGTGTACCACAACACACAGAGAAACCACAGAAATCAATCCCTTTCCAATATGCAATATAAATAAAGCATATAACACTAAACGATCTCGAATCATACCTTATTTCAAACGGTTGAAGTAGTTCCCCATTGAGCTTTTTCCAATCATGCTTGTGTTAGCAATTTTCTCTCAATAATAACAAACAAGACACGCATGCTATATAATATGGTGTTAGATCTAGTCTAGCATATATAATAAATAATGTAAAAGCAATTAAACACATTCATTGATTCAATATTTATTTATATTCACATCATTGGATAGGAAAATATATTTATATTAATAAAAATCAAATATTACATAAGTGACAAGCTTTGTCAACACATCTGCGAACTAGAGAAACTGAGTCCTCCACCTGGGCCTCCACCACCTCAATCCTCCATCTCTCGATAGAAATCTCACAAACAAAGGTAAGATTGGGAAGAACACAAAGTGCTACAAGGGACAAAGGGATGCAGACTCAAGTACAAGCAAGCTATGACAACAATGGACTATATTTCTTTTGTTCTTCAATTCCTCCCCTTCAATGTATCAAAGGGGTTCCTTATATACTACTCCAATGGGGTAATGGAAGGCCAAGAGACAAGTGATTCAGATCCACATCAAGGAAAACTCCAAAAATATTTGGACTTATGCACACATCTCGATGTACATGGGTTTAAGGTCAATATCAGTGTATATATGCAAGAAAGGGATTAAAAGTCATGTACAACAAATAATAGGTGTTTTTAGGGATGATCTTGGAAACATCAAAGGTACAATATTGGTCCATGGGGTCCAATGAGTCTGCAGAGGGACAAAGAAGGCCATAAAAGTGTGATCAACCATGTGTGGTAAAATCAGCTGTAACAACCCTCCTCCTATTACTAACTACCCACCCATCTCTCTCTCTAAACCCCCCATTTCTCACCCCTCTTACCAAACCCCCCTTATCTTTCCCTCCCCCCCTCTCTCTCTCTAAACCCCCCACTCCTCACCCGCTACCCATACCCTCCATCTCTCTCTCTCTCCTACTCCACTACCCCTAACCCACCCTCTCAATATCTATCATAATCCTCACCCCCACTGACACTAACCAAAACCCTCTTTCTCTCTCTCTCTACTCCTCCATACCATTATACCCCATCCTCTCTTTCTCTCTCCCCTCCTCCCCTCAATCTATAATATCCCTCTCCCTCACTAGGTTTCTTCGCTACTCCTCCACCTACCCCTAACTCCCACCCCCTCTCTCTTGACCAACCCCCTAACACCGACCCTTATCTGTCTCTTTCTTTCCTTGCCCCCACCACTTTACCCCTTATCTTCCACTACCTCTACTCCTAACCTACCCTCTTTTTATCTCTCATAATCCTACTACCATTAACCACCCTCCTCTCTCTCTCTCCTACTCCTACCTCTAACCACCCCCCAGCACCCTCTCCCTCTCCTCAACCCGTCCTCTCCACCCCCCCATCTATCTTTCTTTCTATACCCTTTTCCCCTTACCCCTAAACCCATACACTCCTCTCCTCCCTTCCACCCTCTCTCTCCCCACTCATAATACCCCCATTGCATTCTCTCTAATCAACCCTCTTCTCCCCCCCCCCAATTCTCTCTAACTAACCCCCTTCTATATCACCACATTACTCTCTCTAACCAAACCCCATCTCTATCTCCCTCTCTCTCTTCCCCCCTGTCATCTTGCTATCCCCCTATACTCCCCCACCCCATCCCCTTTCCACCCTCTCTCTTTGTACCCCTATACCCCCCTTCCATCTAACCTCCTCCTACATCCCCTCAAATAACAAAACCTCCACCCTCAATATATCTTTCCTGCCATGATCCCTTGCAACTCTCACTAACCACCCACCCATCTCTGTCTCTCTCTCTAAATTCCCCATTTCCACTTGTTGTA
>LPNX010901569.1:13897-90242 GCA_001517045.1 Pseudotsuga menziesii | reverse complement strand
TGGATGGATCGGCCCAGGCCAATAGAATCAACTTTTTTTTGGCAATTTTCTTTACCGGTATTCTTTACTCTTCTGCTTTGTTAGATTAATGAAGAGTTATCACCCCCGTGACCTCCCTCGAACAGAGAGAGTGTCCAGAGGACTTAAGACTTGAACCCGTGAGTCTTACCAATTGAGCTAACCCTTGGGGCTATGAATGCTTGATTTTATGATTGCACTTGACAATCACCACCGGAGTTCAAAACTTGTAGATTAATAGTATAGTTTATTATGTGGAGATGGCATACTGTTGAAGGGCAATGGCATATTTAAGAAAATCACTTTGACCGGACCGGATAACAGATTTACTCGTAGGTATCCATCATCATTATCTTTGAGAAGAATGGATTAATAAATTGAGAGGAAAAGGGCAAATATTTTATAATATAATTTGATTGTATGATGTCATAAAATATAATTTTCGTTGAAGTGTTTGATATGCTCTCTTTTGTTTTTAAGCTCTCTACAACGCTTTCGTTTTAATTTTTAATTTTGTTTTTTAATTATAAGTTTAACACCTTTTAAGTTTAGTTTTATTCCTAGAAACATACTATACATGATCTCTATCATTTATGTTGACACGGAAAAGCATTTATATCATATATTTATTATTATGTAATCATGACAAAGCCTTGATATCATATTTTTAGGTTTTTAATTATATTTTAGTTTAAGTATTAATGTTTTTTTAATATTTTATATTAAGTTGTAATTTTATATTTTGTTTTAACATAATAATTTTTATATTTATAAAGGTTTTGGTTTAATGACATATTAATTGATGTATGAATTTTTTTTTTTAATTAAGTAGTTTATCAATGTATTTATTATTATGGAGCAAGGTAATGAGAACCAAGGTAATAGGAACAATGATTATGCATTTATAACTACATTTGAATATGATGTCATTTTAATTAATATAATTGTGACTTTGTGAGCCTCTTCAATTTATAGTGGGCTTTAAAATGATTGTTAGTTATTCTTATATTGAATCTTTGATTATGTTTTTGACATTATTTTACAAAATGTCATCCTTAAGCATAAAACCAATTAACTCATCATGGTTAATAGTTTTGAATACATAGATTTATTGGCCTTGAAATAAAGTAAGAGGATTCATAGTTATACAATAAGCATAAGAAGTATAAGTTGTAAGATATCAAAGATTGTTTATGAAAAAACAAATTTTGTTTTGGATAAATCATAGATTATTGGATTGACTTATTTATAAGAGAATAGAACAATACTGTATATAGAGTAGAGTATATATACCTAAATAAATCACTCAATTGTAAACTATACTATAAAATAAAATAAAAAAAGTTTGATGTATAATTATTAAAATAAGAAACAATATTTATGTAATTAAAATATCTAAGCATTATACACCTTTTTTTAATACAAAGATTTATTTATTTATTTTGGTATTGAAGAATTAACCCAAAAAAAAAATATAAATTTATTTTCCTTAATTTAAATCAATTATTATAAGAATCTGATTTTTGTATAATGCTATTAATTTAATTAAAAAATGTAATAAAGTCCAATGAAATTTATTAAAGCTAGAACTTAATAAAAACATATATAGTTTTATTTTATGTGTGAGAGAAAAAATAATATAAATTAATTTTTAATTTTGATAAAATAATTATTTATAACTATATATTATTATTTTAAATGAATTGAAATTTATAGCATCTATTTATTTTAATAATATCAATTAAGAAAAAAAAGAATCCCTATAAAATATGAAACTTTCCATTTTTCATGGAAATAAATAAAGAACAAAGGGCAATAAACTTCTAAACATAAAGGATCAATTCTAGCAACTCCAACAACCTAAGACACGTGGCATCGTGTTCTGAATTTTGTGGAAACAATACCTTATTTACTATTTTTCTAATAATTTGTTGAGGATCACATCCATAAGCATTAGTATATATTTTCAAGTTTTGAATGTAATAAGGGTTGGAATTTTGTTGAGAAAAATATTGAATATTGGTTTGATTTGTTTTCTATGTTTAATTAAATATATCTATGCAAACGTACTCAATTCTTTTACTAAAGATTTATGTTTATATCTATCTTAATATGTGTTATCCTTAGTAAATGTATCTATTTCTTATTTTTTATTTCATGTGTTATCTTTAATGTTTATATTACATTATTGTATTCATAATTCATATGTATATTTTTGTTGTGTTTTAACTATTTCAAATAAATTATTTTCTTTTGTTATCATTTTTGCTCAAGTTTCATCATTAGATGCTCACGTTTAACGAGTTGTTTGCCTCAATTATGCTCCCACATCTCACCAATATGAATGACTAAGACATATTGGCTAACATTCCTCTACTACCTTGAGGATTATACAACCAGTCAGTGATCACTGATATGATTGTTTGCCAACCTATTGAATCCATTAGTAATGGAGCTTATCTCCCGATCTCACCACTTTAAAACACTCAAAATGTAATATCCATGATATGAAATCAGATCATAATATTAGCTGTGATGTAATTTTAATAAAAAAATAAACTTAAAATTTGCACTTAATCAATCAACTCTTGAAACTAGGAAAATAAGGGAATGTGGATGATACTTTTGCAACAAGGAAACAGGATGATGGGAGAAACCAAGAAAAATTTAGGACATATAAAGTATCTTCCCTAACACATTTAAATAGGAGACTATTAAGGTATGGAAATCAGCTTTGTTGAAACCTACTTCCACACTCTTGGGTCACTCAACCATGAAACTCGCAAGTGCTTTCACATCCAATCAACCAGGGGATTGTGCAAGATTCAAAGGTGTTTTCACGCTAGAAATAAGCCTCAAATGAAGTTTCAGATAGTCAAGAACATTTATTTAATTATTTGGGGTTGTTGGGGAAGATTTGAGAAAAAATGACAGTTTTGGCCCAGGGAGACCCTGCATAAAGAAGGCTATCCAAACAAGATACGAAATAAAATAAATATATTTATGTGGGTTTTTATTTGTAGTGGGGTTATTTAACTACCTGAATCAACTTTAGTAATGACTTTTTGATGCACATAACTCTCGAAATGAAAGAAACTGTAAGACTAGTAAAATTTACATCGTCAACTAGCAAGGGTGTGCAAAAATTAATGCATTTCGTATCAAATTAAAACCATTCCTTCTAATAATGAATTAAAGAGATTAATATATCATCATTTAACATATAATATCATTCAAATATTCTTCTCATTACCATTACTTCATTATTATTGCATAAACTAAGAAAAAACCCCATCTAGTGGAAAAATAAAGGCTCACTCATGAAAATTTAACATGAGAGCTCCCTGAAACATAAATATTACTAAATTAAAGAATTCATAAAAGTTGATTTGTACTGAGAATATCGGGTAGAATTTTGGAGGACTAATCTTTCCAAAAATGGGATCCAAAACTAAGGGCCAGAGACCCAAATTTAACACCAAGCTAGGGGATGGAGCATAGGCAAAGTTCCCTTCACTAGATATTGTATTCAATGGATGTATTAGCTGATGTAATGGTATTATATGAAGCTTATCGTGCTTATCATTTTCTCATCATCACCTTCACTGAAAATGGAAGGGGAGAAAGAACAAAGGGGAAGGGACTTGGGGCGCATATCCAAAGTGACTTAGCCACAACACTCAGTATGAAGCTAGGATTCAGTCAAAAAAGATAATTCATTACCAAAATATGAAATGGGGCTCGATTTATCATTAAATAAATCATTGGTGACTTGTTGGACGAGTCAATCACGTGCTGAGCAAATTTCCCTTGTTAAACCCTAACCCTAGCCAAGTGGTGCACCCTCCTTAAGAAATTGGCAAGTATGTGTGATGTTATATGTTTCCATGTCCATGCCTTTCATCCAAATTAGAAACCGCTCCATCCTTAGGCCCATAGTTTCCTACTTTTTCCTATTATAGATTTTCTGCATTGCCTGCTTTCGTAACTAAACCTTAGAATGGAAACTGCGCCATCCTTTGGCCCAGAGTTTCATGTTTTTCTTTATGACAAATTTTCTGGCCTTCTTATTTTGTTAATGAACCTCTAAATGGAAATTGTTCCCTCCTTTGACCCAGAGTTTCCTCTTTTGTTTATGACTTCTTTTTCTTGGATTTTGGTACTTTCTCTTTTTCTATCTTCTTGCTTTTGTCAATCCTTTGACAGTTTCTAATTTTCCTCTATTCAAGGATCTAGATTACATTGTCTCTCTTGGAGTTCAACACATTTTGGTCATAGGAGCTCCTCTTTTGATGATATGGAATGCGAAAAAAGGAATCCCTATAAAATATAAAACTTTCCAGTTTTCATGGAAACAAATAAAGGACAAATGACAATCAACTTCTAAACATAAAGGATCGATTCTAGCAACTCTAACAACCTAAGACACCTGGCATCCTGTTTCGATTTTTGTGAAAATAATATACCTTATTTACTATTTTTGTAATTATTTGTTGAGGATAGACTCCATAAGCATTAGTATATATTTTCAAGTTTTGAGTGTAATAAGGGATGGAATTTTGGAAAGAAAAAATCTTGAATATTCATTTGGTTTGTTTTATAAGTTTAATGAAATATATCTATGCAAGTGTACTTAATTCTTTTACCAAAGATTCATGTGTATATCTATCTTAATATGTGATATGATTCATAAATGTATATATTTCTTATTTTTTCCATTTCATGTGTTATCTCTAATGTCTATTTTACATTATTGTATTCATAGTTCATACGCAGATTTATGCTTTGTTTCGACAATTTCAGATAAATTGTTTTCCTTTGTTATCATTTATACTCAAGTTAAAGTAGAATTCATCATTAGATTCTCTCATTTAATGAGTTGTTTTCCTTAATTATGCTCCCACACCTCAACAATCTGAATGACTAAGATATATTGGATAAATTTTCTCTACTACGTTGATCATTATACAACTCGTCATTAATCACCCCTATGATTGTTTTCCAACCTATTGAATCCATTACCAATTAGAGATGATTTTAGGGGTGAATATGAGCCCATGGTTCAAATTATAGGGGTTTGGAGAATTCAATGGGAGAATATTTATATGGTTAGATTTTCTAAATTTTAAAATATTAGCCCATTATTTATTTAAAAAATAATCTGAAAATATGAAAATAGCCTTTCAATTTACACGATGAGAGCGTGAGAAAGAATAGTTCGCCTGGAGAAATTACCCTAAAATTCTTTAATTGCCCCCAATTTCTGGTTGTGGAGGTCAACAATACAAATTTTGCCCAATTTTTTGCTTGTTAATTTCAATTCTAATGTAATTCGCCCCTGGATTTTCCTTATGGATATTTTTTTATAGAATTTTTTCCATAAATCTTGGCATCGAGGTAGTGGGACCAATTTCGTCGATATATATTGACAGAATCAAGTTTCAAAGCTTAATAGGGTTTCAATTTCAAATAATTGGGTTTCAAAGGTTATTATGGAGTTGGAGGGTGCTTTGTAAGGTTCTTCGAAGGTTGATAGGATCTATAATTTTGGGCTTGCAATCACATCCAAACTCCAATATGTAGGTATGTTTATACTTCAATACATAAGTGTTATTTTGTTTGGTTTGGGTTCCTTCCATTAAGGTAGGATAGAATTACCATATCCATCTATATGTGTTTCTTCCTTTGATAGCATTTAGGTGACTCTCGATTAGATTGTTTACACCTTTGTTATTTCAACTCCCATTCATCCTATTTTACAAGCTCATTTAGTAGATGTACATGCTCATTTAGTTCATTATATTTAATTTCATTAATATATAGGAAATAAGTCCCACACAACAAGGTTACACAATAGGTGAATGAAAAAAAAATATACAACCCTAAGTTGTATGTAAGGGGGCTATAAGTTTCCAAAAATATGAAAGAAAAAATTTCCCCAAAAATAGGAAATAACAAATTTAAGTGTTGGGGAAACACCAAAGTCCACCTACTACATTATTATAGTTAGGAGATATTCCATGGTTCATAATCTCATATGGTATTCACAATCAAACCATTCTGCCCTCATATCATATCAAACTGTTGTTATATATTTATTATTAAAAATTGTCTTCATGAGCCCTACAAATGATTTAGGTTATCAGCGCTATATTTGACTGTGGATCACTATCTAAAATTTAAATCTTATTACTTTCTTAAGAAAAACAATAAGGTTCAAAAGACTTGCAGGAACAAGACCAATATGACAACATAATGTAGTGCCATAGATAAGACTATATTTCATAAATTGGGAATAACAAGAAAAGAAGGTTTTCATCCGAGGAGAAAATTGATAAGGAAATGAAAAATAGAAGAAAAAAAGGTATGAGCATGTATATAGGAGATGAGACAAGTTGAAACTTATCATTTTAATTGCAGAATAAATTTTTCATGGAATGGATAGTAAATCTAGCTTATATTCTCTAACCATTAAATAAAAGAATGGCCAAAAGCACCTTTAACATGATGTAACACAAGCTAGAATGATACATTGCAAATACATCTTTGTATGCATACCTGGACCAATAATTCAGAGGGAACTCCATGAGATGTTTTGGGAACTAATAAAGGCACAATGTTGGTTATTTCCCATCTTCCTTTTATAGGAGTTACAGATCCTGGGGAAATTTGATTCCAAGCATCGATTCCCATATTCATATTGTTAGGAGGTAGATTTGCTACTGCCATTCCTGGAATAGGTGCTGGTGGAAGAAAACCCATTGCGAGCTTATATTCATAGTTGTTTTATCTTCTTCCTGGGAATTACATGCTATATTAATGGTGTCAGTATCACTTGTTCTTGTCATTGTAGTGGAAAGAAAAAAATATTACTGAATTACTCTATTAATTAGACTCATGATAGTAGGATTTGGGACTAGGTATTAAACATGAAGAATGCATGTTTTCTAAAAGGAGTCACCCATCCTTTCAAGATGAAATATTATAGCATCTCTCAGTTCTCTACTATGTATTGTAAATAAAAAATTAACAGTGAATTAGTCTGAGAATTAGGAGATCCCCTGATAACATGATTCATTAATAGCCATCAAGAATTTTAAATGCATTCTATAATGCATAATTATTAAAACATACCATTCATAGTTAGTGGTTCCAAACTTATTTTCTTCCCTGTTTCACATCCCTAAGAAGTATACATAATAGAATGGAATGATAATTATTACATAATAGAAAAGACACATTTTATAGAGTACCGAAAAAGAAAATAAATTTAACTTTAAGAAATAATTGAACCTTCAAATCAAATAAAAAAAATTCTTGCATTTTGTGAATTGTCTTCCTCACTACCTTTAGTTGAACCTTCACTACCACTGCCTCCACTACAACCAACAATTACTTAGGTGAGTAATATAAAACCATTTGAAAGATGTTTGCATGTAAAAATGTCACCCAAAAGCTTCCTCATGCAAGACGTATGCCAATGCTATCTTTGGCATGGAATACTCATCTAAATTGAAAATGGAAGATTGGGGAATGCTTCAACTTGATATAACCTTTAAATTTTATACAACAGGGCTGTGAACAAAAATGATAAACAGTTAAGGAATAAATAATGATTAGTGGTGCTTCCACCAAGTTTTAATTCCTTGCCGAATATGGTTAATTGTTTATGTGAAAATCTGTAGACTTTTAATTAGTATCGACCTCAAAAAACATTTTTCTAATGTTAAAACTTTGATGTTTTAAAAAATATCTATCAAATTATAAAAATATCATTTAGGTTAAGTACTATTGCTTCATGCAGCTGATGTGACTAATTTGAAAGATCTCTATGATGGCACAAGCAGGGAATAATAAGAAAATTTATAACAATAAAAGCATGTATCTCCTAGATAATTGCAAAGCCTTGAGTAGTAATTATAGGTGTAGGTATAATGATTATTGAAAATTGCTAGTTATGGGGATGTTGTCATTAAAGCAGATGATTTTGTTTTCTTTCCAAGATGTGCAAGTTTTAAAATCATTAGAGGAAATTTCAACTCAAAATGGGCCTTTTAACCATAATTCAAATTCCATGTCATCATGTGTTATCCAATGAAATTGATTTAAATTTGAAATACCGTATAGGTCTTATACAAAATTTTAATATAAATTTGGGGATAGGTATCACATAAAAAACTACTATTTTGTTCATATTTTTTACATATCCCCCTATGTGTTTACTTAAAATTCAAGCGAGAGAGATCCCTGGATTCAGAATTAAATTCTGCATCCAACAAGTACCCGCTATGCATACTTTTGATAGACCCTGCTACCCCAAATAAAAGAAATACCTGAAAAATGTGATGATGATGTCATCATCACATTTTCAGGTATTTATTGTTTTTGGGGTAGTGGGCTTCATCAAAAGTATGCAATGTGTGTACTCCTTGGATGTAGAATTTAATTCCGCTTCCAACAAGCTCTCTTGATCGAAATTTGAGTAAAAACGTAGGGAGATATGACCAAAATACGAACAAAAAAATAGTTTTTTTCTTTTCTTCCTCCAAAATTAATAAATATTATTTTATTATTTTCCTTAGGAGGCCCATTTTGAGTTGAAATTTCCTCTAATGCAGGTTGTATTATTGTCTTTTTAATACTTTTTTTAGGTGGTAGGATGCTCCATACATGCAGAAATCACTCCTGGTTACTGCATTCTTCTTTTCATTCCTACCCACTTACTCATTGAAAGTTATTCAAGTTGAGTAGGAATCTCTTGGTTGTTTTTTATACCTTCAATTTGCAAATTACATTGGGAGAAAGGAACACAAAGGATGAATGCATTCCTAGAACATGGCATGTATATTATTTCCTTCTGCATGGTAAGTCTGATCCTATAGCAATGCTTTGCATTATTCTCTCCTTTTTGGTACTTAGTTATCTATAGAAAATTTTCTAGAATTTTAGGCTATTTGAAAATTTCCTACAAAACAAAAAAAATCACTTAAGTGACTAGCTCAGAAAATATCTGAAATGAAATAGCTTATGACATTTATTAGATAATAAGATCACTAATGTAAAAAAATTCACCAGGAATAGAACTCAATGCACCTGAAAATTTTCTTTGGAAAACAAAAATTATGTTTGAAATTTTTAAGTTTTACACTGTTAAGGGAAAGACACTTCCAAGCTTCAAGCTACCTTCCATGGCATGCTGTATGGAGTCAAATTAATGTGGTGTAAGACTTGGATGATAAACAAACAAAGTAATTGGAATCCTACAAAGGGGTATTTTTTGTTCCTCTTGCATGCCAAGGAGGAAAGGAGAAGCTAAGCCTTTATGTAGTTTGGTTGACTCATATGCTCACCACCCAGCATGTGTATGCTTGTATGTTGTCTAGGATAAATGCAATTTTTGTATTTTGTTACATGGTGTAGTAGATTTAGAGGTCAAACCTCACAACCCACACTTGTGTGGTGGTGCCATTTTCTGTTTATGTGTATTCTATGCGATTTTAATGTTGTTGCACCATTGTTGTATGCATTTGATATAGAGGGTTTATCATTTTAGACTTCAGTAATACATGTGTGGGTATCTGTTTTATATATTTGAACAAATTAATTTCTGGATATTCATTGAACCCACAGTTTTATAATTACATTTCTGGAAATCTGTGGTAGGGTTTTTGTTTCTCAACAAGTTTCGAACCTTAAATCAGGTTCATCCTCAGGAGAGACTGAATGAGGCTCACACTTATTAATCTTTTTTCTAAAAAGGAATATAAATTGTAATATAAAAACCCTAATCTTGTTGAAATCAATGTCGTCTAGGGTTTCCATTAATATTTTACTATTTATATTTTCATATTTTTATAATAGGTTTTCATGCTTCTTTTAATTTTAAAACATCCTCACGGTTGATGTTTTTAGTGCATTTTTCAATCTCTATGGCCTCTCAAAAAATGCACTAAAAACTTCAACCATGAGGATGGTTTAAAATTTAAAGAATCATGGAAACCTATTATAAAAATATTAAAAGATAAATAGTAAAATATTAATGGAAACCCTCTAGGCGACATTGATTTCAACAAGATTAGGGTTGTTGATTACTATCTATCTTCCCTTTTAAAAAGAATATTAAGAAGTGAGAGCCTCATTGAGTCTCTCCTGAGGATGAACCTGCTTTAAGGTTTGAAACTTGTTGAGAAACAAAAACCCTACCACAGATTTCCTGAAATGTAAATTCATTTCTACTGTTATTTGTAACGACCCCAAGGCTTTTGAGACTCAAGATGGCTTTGTTTCCCATGTATATAAGTCAAATGGAAGTAGGATATGGAATCCTCATTCCTGACACTATTCATTGTATACAGAGTTTTTATCATAGTGTGCATTGGGATATGGTTATGTAATCCATACCATAAAATCCATAGGAAAAAAATTGTGTTTGGTTCAAATGTAATTCAGTGTAGGACCATTGCATTTGGAAGAGAGGGATGAAGGTTAAATCTGGTGTACACACTGATTATAGCTCTATCTTTTGATGTAAGAGATATAGGGATGGGACAAATATTATGATGTGGTTTTCTTGGAAAAGAAAATTGATTCATGCATTTGAATTTTTATATGTAATCTACAAAACATAGTGCTTCCTAATGAATATGTTGCAAAATATTGGTTGACTGTATGCCTAGCGATTTGTTACAAGACTGCCAATGACATTTTTCCAACATGCCTAAAAATATTTACAATTTCCTTTTAATTATTCCCTTAATGTACCTTCTCTGCTAGCCATAGTTGCAAAATTAATCAATGGTTCTAAGCCTTTATGTTTTTCTTCAAGTAGTTGTCACAACATTTAATTTGAGAAAGAATAGGAAAAGAGATCACTTTGACAGATTCTACGGCAGCATCAACTTGCATGCATAGTCCCAAGGAAACTACCATCTAGTCCCTTTGAATCATAATCCCCTTCTTTTTCATTCATAGGTTTCCCAGGTTTGTTGATTATGCTTCCCACTATTGTTAGGAAGTCAAAAATAGGTTTGAAAGTGATTTATAAACCCCAGGCATGCCCATATTGTTGTTTGTTGTTGTTATGACCTTAAAACCACCCAGAATTGATATTTACTCTGTTTTATTATTGTTTGAGGGTTAAAACAGTGTTGAATCATGCACACAATTTCCTAGAAGTGTTGCTACAGGGAACTAGACTACTCAAAATGCCCTTTCTCAATGGATTGGATGCATGGTTCCACCCAAAATATTCCTATATCTGAGGAAAAATGTGTTTTTACTAATGGAAAATTGTACTGACAATCATCACGTAATATTCCAGTGGGTGCAATATGGTAAATTCCTTTGTAGTATTTGTAGGAACCATTGATAATATCCAAGTGATCGCATTAATGGTATTCTTGAAAGTATACCAATACTTGCATGGTGGGAATTGACACATTCATATGATAGTCCTCATCTTGGCTTCATTAGTCCAGTTTTCTGCTCACGCAGTTTGAGTCCTTACCTATGCATGAACTCAGAAATAGCCATTTATTCACCAATGAACGAGTAGGTGCAGGTGCACATCTCTTCTAAGGTTTTCAATGTCTTGGTCACATTTTTTTCCTTGTATGCTTGTTGTCTGCATGAAAATGTTCAGTTTCATTGTTCATATTTGGATTTAGGGTAAAATGTTACATGTATAAGTCTATAATAAGTTGGTTTTATATTGGGATGATTATTAATAGGAGATATATAGTTCATTCATCCAGGGCCCATGCCCTTCCCTATGATCCTAGTAGAAAATATCATTTCCCTTATGCATCACATTGATGGCCAATGGAGACAGAGTGAGGGATCTCATTGGACATTTAACTCTATGGGAGAAAGTGCAACAGTTGGTCATTGAGGTCTCATTCCCATTCTCAAGATTCCAAAATTTGAGTGGTGGTCTGAGTGACATGTCTAATGTAGGTCACAGAACATGCTTTGGAGGCCCTGTTTATGGAGCTACCTATCTTCCTCAAGTCAGACTCACCAGTACTTCCATCAATACTTCTATGTGGAAGGCCATTGGTTGGGTTTATATATGGCCATTTCCTCTTTGACATTAAATGCATACATTCTTATTCTCACCATGAATGCATTGGCTAGTTGCAATCCTTTTTTTTAATATGAGTAATAAGTATGTCTATTAATTTTAAGGTTTCCAGTTTGAATAGTCATGGGTTATATTCATAGCATAGTCATGGAATCCTAGAATCATAATGGTTAATGTATTGTTATGTATGGTGTGCATTTATAATCAATGTAACTTTGAACGAGAATTCATTGTTGAAGACTACTTTTATTTGCAGCTCATCAAGAGTTTTTTCTTGTGGCCCCAGAAAAAGCATAAAAAGGCTGAAATCCCTATGTCCATGGCAGTTACATCCCTTCCCAGAATATATTTTTGGTAGTACAGAGTCTACATATTTTCTCCTATGTTTGGCTCTTTACTCCTGCAAGTGAGTTTATTTAAACCTTCAAAGGAAGAACTCTCCTTCTATAGCATGATTCAAATCATCCAAATTTTATAGGAATTCCTTACTAATTATAGTCACCGTAATATTTCCTAGTGGTATTGGGTTCCTTCTAGTAATTGTTCAGCTCACAGTATATGGAAAGTACAGAGGAAGAGAATCGCAACAGAATGAAGTAGCACTTTTATTTATGTACCCATAAATAAATAATAAACAATGGATCATATGTATCTGTTCTCTCAAAGGAAAATAACATAATTTGTTGTTTAATCTAAACCTGAATTACATCATAAGTATGTACTTTTATATTTATTACAAGTAAGTTATGTACTTTTCTATTTCTAACAAGTAAGTTCACATACACATCACTATTCTTACACTTAAAAAATAATATATAACCAAATAGATCCATATTGTAAACAAACAGTGTCCTGGCACCTAATACTACAAACTGCATTTCTAGTTTTGTATTTCCACTATATAATCTTTCTCTCATAAAACAAAAAAGAATAAGAAACAAATCTAGCATCCGTAATAAAAGATGTAAAAAATATATAACTATGACACTGTATTTCTAGTTTTGTATTTCCACTATTTAAGCTTGCTCACTTAAAACAAAAAAGAATAAGAAATAAATTTAGCATCCCTAAGAAGTGCTGTAAAAAATATAACCATGGTATAGAGGGGTAAAACTAAAAGGAAAATTAAGGGATCCCACTCTTCTGCAACTAATACACATTCCAAGATTGACAGTGTCTTTCATAATGAAATCTAAACTGTTTTTTGGTTATAATTCTTGCTCTAATATGCCAATATGTTCACAGAAGAAGATATATTCATTAATGATATTGTTTCAATGATTTTTAATAGAATGTTTCTCCTTTGCATCTCATGAGTAGTTTAGTTGTGGTTGCTTCCTAGTTATACTCTCTATACATATCAATCAACCCAGTCAATTAAGTTAGGATTATCTTGATATTAAACTATTTATTCTTTTGCTCGTCATTTACATTATAGTATATTTCTTGGCCAATTTAATCACTTTGAACATGTGACCTTACTTTTGGTTTGTGGCAAGTTGGTTTGTTTTTGCTCACATAAGAAACATATTTTGTGGCAAGTTAGTTTGGTTTACTGAAAAAAATTTATCAACTGATTACTGATTATTGATTATTGAGATTAAATCTAGAATGTAAATCTTATTTCCCAGTTTTATATCCTGATTTTGTGCATATATGACAACTGCATATTTTCCTCACAACTTCTTATAAGTCATGTAGTTCTTGTATGCTTTGATTTATTCATCATATGTTTGACAAACAAACATGTGAATATGAATATGTAAAACTTGGTCTTAATGTTTAGTAGTTCAAAATTGTTTTGTGCCAAAACAATGGCAGTATCAAACCTGAGCAAAGAGCTCACAAGAAAAATGGAAGAAAAACAAAAGCCATCTCCAAGTGTGAATTCAGTTACTTGTGAAAATGAATATTTAAACATCAGTTTTAGTCCAAGTAGTTCAAATAGGATATATTTTTACAGTTAAGGTTGGGTATGGTCATCAAAGTGGAAACTCTATGGGAAGTTACATTACTCCTAAATAAGTCTTCCCCTGGGAGGATTTCAATATAAAATTGATTTGTAGGATTTTAATTTTCACTTTCAAATATCCATGAGTTAACAAATGCATATGAATTATTGATCCATTGTCTTGACTCTTTTTTGGCAACTGCAAAAGATAGAAGATTTACCTATAGCAAGTAGAGAAAGAAAGCATGGGAGAGGGTGGTGTGGGTATTTCGTAACAATGCCCATTAGAGTAAATTTAAACTCAAAATGGGCCTTTTAAATCTAATTCATATTCCATGTCATCATGTGTTAGCCAATGAAATTGCTTTAAATTTGAAATACCGTATAGGTATTAAACACTTTTTTAATATAAATTTGGGGATAGGTATCATAAAAAAACTACTTTTTTGTTTGTATTTTCGACATATCTCTCTGTGTTTTTACTCAAATTTCGACTGGGATATCTCATTGGATGTGGAATTAAATTCTACATCCAATGAGTACCCACTTGGCATACTTTTGATGGACCCCTCTACCCCAAAAACAAGAAATACCTGAAAAAATGTGATGATGACATCATTTTTTAAAATATTTCTTGTTTTTGGGGTAGCAAGGTCCAGCAAAAGTATGCCAAGTGGGTACCCGTTGAATGTGGAATTTATTTCCACATCAAATGAGCTCTCCTGATCAAAATTTGAGTAAAAACATGGGGATATATGTCAAAAATACAAAGAAAAAGTACTTCTTTTCTTTTCTTCCTCCAAAAATAATAAATATTATTTTATTATTTTAACTACTATTTTATTAATTTTTTTTAGGAGGCCCATTTTGAGTTGAAATTTCATCTAATAGGCTGGGATGATGGATAGGATTTTTTTTTCCCAAAATAATTGTAGTAACAAACCTTAGTACAGAGCTCACAAGAAAAAGAGAATAAAACCACAAGCTATCTTTAAATCTCAAGCTAGTTACTTGTTGATTCTGGTTGGAAAACTTGTGATTGGTGAGGTTCTTAGAAAAGAAAATTTTTAATCTACCTATCTATGGCTTATGAGTAATGAATACCACACCTATAGATAAATTTTCCTATGTATTTAACTGTTAGAGTAGGGATGAGCCTATATTGAAGGAGAGTTGTAGATCATTTTTCATCCTGTCTAATATATAATTGGCATGATGCGAAATGTCTAATATATAGTGGGTCTACAATAGACGGCACCATGACCATGGAAAAAAATGTGTTATTTCATGTCTTGAATCTTTTATGATAGAACCAAGGCATTACTTTGAATTTGCTGTAAATATTAAATTCATCCAAAACTAGACACCTGCCAGTATTTCTTTCTAATCTAAGAGGGACCATCAATTTGCTTGGATTTGTCTGCTGAACAGTCAGCCAAAGTTTTCTATCTGAATATTTCAACTTCCAATATGCTTGGGGTTGTAGTTACTATCAAAACTATGTGTCCATCTCTTAATGAACACAAGAAATAACCTAGATGAATGAGAGGTTAGCTACGTATTTGAGAGGCCACAAATGTCCACAACTATTAGGGCTACAAATTAACTATATTACTATTATGCCCATGTCTTGTTGTCAGCATAGAATATCATAGATACAATGAGGGACAACCTAGATGGAAAATTAGCATTTTTCTCGTGAAGTATGAGTTATTGTTGTACTGCAGTATATCTCTAAGAATTTGGTTACGGTTAAAATATATAGTGGTTCTATTGCTCAACTGCTTTAAGTTCAGAACATGGTTATATCTCTAAGGATTTGGGTATTGGTCAACCTCTTTAAGTTCAAGACATGGTTATCATATTATTGACAATAATCAAGCAATGTTATATGGAGATGTTCTAACATTATACATTGTCCCTTTCCTATTGTAGTTGCATATATTGGGCATAACTTACTTGCACAAACCATTCTTGTAGTTGAATCTTGAAATTTCTATTCATAACCTCATTATAGTTCAAACATAGCACCATAATAATATGTCGATTCATATCTTATGGTAGCACCAACATATAGATTACTGTCATTTTTTTTTTCCAAATGCTTGTATTCAATCTATGATTGTTGATTCTCTTTACTCTTAAATATTTGATACTCAGGTAAACCTATAATAAAATAAGTTCATGAACTAATTTTAGTAATTCCTTTGAATGTTTACAATGCTTTCTAATGCTATGAATCCGATTTTGTTTTCAATATTGATTTGGATCCTTCCAGGACAATTGGAAGTCAGGGTTGGGTTAAACAGGACAACTAAAACACATGGTTGGGTCAAACATTACCTCATATCCATACAAATTTACAAAAGCATTGTTCAATGCCTTACATTTCCAATAGAATGTTGTTATGGTGCATTTTGATATCTTCCATTTCCAAAACTAAAGAAAAGGAAGAGAGGTAGATGTAGCCACAAAGCAATATGATATATGATGATCTAGTAGGGGTCTCATTTTCCATCACAACAGGTGGAATAAAATTTGTTTTTCTCTTTATGGTGTTTAACAAGCTATAAGGAAGAACAATACTTCCACAAATAGTCCATTGGGCATCAATATTCCTAGCTCAGATGTTTTTAATTTGCAAGGAAGCTTCAAATTATAAATTTTGGTGAGTTAGAGAATTTCCTGGTTGCTTCTACCTAGTTTTACATTTTTAATATTGTAATGGGTTTAGAAGCCCCTTTTCTAACATTTTATGTAAAGAAGGAAAATTTTCCAGGCTATTTTCCCCTAATTTTATGGCTTCCAATACCTTGCCATTTTTTTCAATGTACATGTTATTGATGTTGATATCAATGCAACTAGATGCCCTAGTTTGACGCTTACACTATATAGTTGGGTAATTGTATACCCCATACTTGTTGAGAGGATGGATTTTTATATTCATAGAAACAATTCCATGATGCACACAATGGACATATTTGACTTTAAATCACACATGAACACATCAAACAACTCAAAAAGAAGGAAAAAAAGGTCAAGAGGCATATACATCATACAGTGAATTTAGCAATATGTTAGAAGGAAAGGGAATGACCACTGGACCCATCTTAATTGGCATAAGCTTCATGGCATATAAGTACTTTTACACCCCTGTAAACTTGTCCTCTTAACCAAGGAAGACCCAATTAAATGTTATTATATAATGGTAATATGTTGAAAGTAAATGACTTTTATATGCTGATTTCAAGTTCAGTTATTTCATTTCTCACAATCTAAATTGACATTGCTACATCGGCTAGAATTTGTTTCTTTCTAATAAATATTGATATTTTTGTTTTTATTTTATGAAGTAATTTGTTGTTTTTTCTAATAACAAATACTGAAATGTTTTCTTTTACTTTATAAAGTAATTTGTTGGGTAAGAGCTAGGAAACTACCAAATATGCTACCAAAGAGTTTCATATGCATAACCTGCAATTATTTCAATCACCCCAAAGCATAATACATTGGACATGAGCAAAGCAAGATAGACGTGGATTGTTGTTTCATTATGCAATGTTGGATTGGTATCTCATATGAAGTATTATTTAATTTAATTTTAATGCTTTGAATATTGTTATTGTTTTTATGAAGCATAACCACTCTACCGAAATTAGGCCAAGAAAACAGTTCCATTTAAATGCAAATTCCAGAACCTAAACTCTTAAAGTAACATCCCTATGGCTTTATGTTCTTCCATAGATGATATCCATTCACAAATATTTAGAAGAGCCTAGACAAGTATCTCTGTAAAATCTACTAATGAGGATAAGTAGGATAATTTTATTGATTTGCGCATCCTTATGCTTACACAAGATTGAATGTTAATGGAAGAAGTTCTTCTACCTCCCTTGCTTCAATGAGAATTTTTACCATATTACTACACAAGAACAAGAACAAGAAGAGCTTTGTAGTTTTATCTTCTTCTAGTGAGACCACAAGGTAGTATATAAGTTTCCTCATTGATTATGTAACTTTTTGAGGAGAAAAGGAAAGGGTTTAGGATTGAATTATGTTTTTCGTGTTATTTGAGAACATAAACCATCTATCATTTAATATCAATATGTTTAATGTTGAATTTGATTGAAATTATATCTTAACATGTGATTGAAAATGACATATTCTTTTGTTAGATTGTTTATCTTTTAATTATTATTTTTTTGCAATTAATCGAAGGCATTATTCAGATGGGTTTGTTTGAATTTAATTGTTATGCTTTATATTTTTGTGTTATCAAGATGTTGAGATATCATTATACAATCGTACTTCATTATGAATTCTGCTAAAAGTATATTATTGTGCTCATGGATATTTACTACAGATAGTGAGAGTAGAGTGTTTTCACTTGCATGGTTTTATGTTACCATTCATCTCCTATTTGCATGGTTTTATATATTTATATAGTATTTTATAGTAGCATTTTTTCTGGTGGCACATTATCCATTTTGGATCTCCTCCTTATATAGTGATGATAAATACATATGGAACACACATGACGATATACCTTGAAAGAGTAAATATTAAAGTCCTTGGTCTTGTTGGTCCTGTAGGTAAAATGGGTTGGCTCCCCATCTTTATGGTACACCTTGGTCTTGTGGGTATGGGGGTTTCCTTACCACCTTGTTGTGAACCTTATTTGACTTATGGTACTTTTGGTACTAGCAACCTTATTGTTTGTGGTACCATGACCTCTTTGATATGATGACCTAATCGTATTGTTTTTATTGTTGTTTTTTATGTGATCATTTTGACCTTTGGTACCCATAGATCCCACTCGTTTTTTTTTAGAAATTGGGGAGACCTGTCAACCAAAGTATTTTTTTATAGAAATTGGGGGCGAGCCAAATATCTGGGTCAAATTCGATTGGAAATTGAGGGAAATCCATAGATCCCGCTCTTTATTTTGGAGAAATTAGGGGCAACCAGACGAATTGTTTTGTAGAAATCAGGGGCGACGTGAAGATTTTGGGAGATTGGGGATTTATTTCATAGGGATATTTAGGTGAAATGAATTATTTTATTAAAAATTTGTGGACTATTTTAATATTTTATAAAAAAAATTTTAATATACTAAATGATCCCAACAAAGTATTTAAACTACTTTAAAATTTCCCATGTGACCATTTTGACCTTTGGCACTTTATACTAAGTCAACCTATTTTTATTTTATTGGTAACCATCCTAAGAGTTGGGTTTGAAGAAATAACCGTTAGAAGTCCTTTAAATTTATAAAAACAAGTCTTATCTTTCATTATCACTCCATACAAGAAGATATATCTCATCTCTAATCTTTCTGTTTGGCTTCAAGGAGTATGTTGCTAGAGTTTCACTGCTTCATCCCTGGGTTACCAGATCTGATTTTAAGGGATTCTTTGTGCTCCCTTATTTGTTGAATTATGAGTTGTGCTGAGTTGTGACCTTATGCATATGACCCATCGACTGTGTGGTGTCTCTCTTACCAAGCTATGACCTTATGCATATGACTCATAGAATGTGTGGTGTATCTCCTTCTATCATGCTAGGCCATGACTTTATGAAGCCGACCCATGATTGCATTAGGTTGATCCAAGACCATTTTGCTTATGAAAATATAGGGCATGTTAATTTATGTGGGCTACTCTTGGACTGCTAGCTTTGAAATCATCCCTATAGGGATTCTAAACCTTATTTGTGATTGTGTAAGGTCTATCCTAATGGATTGTGACTATGTATGATCTCTCCTAGATGGGCCATGGACTGTGATGAACTCCCTCATCCTTAAAGTGGACTGTGGAAATCTCTCCTAGATAGTTCGTGGATAATTTTACCTTACATCTCTATACATGACTTGTTTGGTGTTAATTATGCTATAGGGAGTTGTGATATTTTAAGGTTGATTAGCTTTGTTTTGGGATAAATATCACTACTACTATCCTACTAGGGTCTTCACACATGGTGACTGAGATATATTTATTTCTACTGCATGTATCTAAACTCAACCTACAACACTCTAACTTACTCTATGTCAAAGTATGTCATTTGTTCCTTTGGTGACTTGTCCTTTCAATGACAAGATATGAACCTAAAAGTATCTGAGTATAATGCTGATCCAAATAGTTCTAGACTAGATTTATTACTGTTCTTTGTTAACTGGTTATTCAATTTACTAGTATTTCTATTACTGCTATATTTCTTGTACATTGCTATCATTCTTTTCATTAGTTATAATATTGTTATTGTCTATGTTTTATACATGGTAATTGGTGAATCATCTAAAGGACCAACTTTAACATAGTGACAATTGGAGTGTTAAAGTTGAAAGAGATGAAAATATGTTTTGAATTTATTACAACAATACTGTTTTGGATCTAATTATATTTTAGTTATGTTTTAGGAATTAAAGTATAAAATTTTAGTTTGTTTAAGATGCAAAGAATGGTTAAATATGAACTGTAAATTTCTATAAGCCAGTCTTCTCACATGAAGAGGCTATACATATTACATGATGACTTAGATGGGTTAGATGTTGTGCTATGTTCTTGACAAGAATATGCAATATTGTTCAACCTGGATTTCTTAGTTGGTAGACTGATTATAGTTTGAAGGAGAGAACAAAAAAAAGAGTGAAGCAATTTTAAGATGAAAAAAAATGGTTAAATATAAGAGGCCAAGATCGAGCATAATGTCTGATTCTATAAGTTTATCAGTTTGTCAAGATTCAGGTCCGCACATGTCCGTTGGACCATTAAGGGATGAGATAATAAGTGGAGTCCCCACTTTCCTTAAATCTATTTAGTATAGTTGTGTTTCACTAACACCTTCTAGTTGTGATACATGATTCTACATGTTATACTATTTATCATGTGATTCATGTTATTTAACTAATGTTGTTGTTCCTCAATTTTTACAATTTTTTTATAATGAAGGGAAATATTCTCCAATATTTACAATATGTTATAAATTAGTGAAAAAATCACCAATAATTTACAACATTATATAATAAAATGAAAGATTCGCTAGGATTTCAAAACATTGTATAATAAAAAAAAGATTCACCAATTATTTTATATATACATATTATATTAATGATAAAATCTCCTTCAAATTTTCCTATATATCAGAGAGATTCACCCATTTTTTATACATATAAATCTTGGGGGGGTTCTAAAAATCATCCATGTTACTAATGGAGCTTATATCTCCTGATCCAAACACTTTAAAAAACTCAAAATGTAATATCCCTGATATTAAATAATATCATAATATTAACTCTAATGTAATTTTAATCAAAATTTTAAATGAAAATTAGCACTTAATCAATCAATTCTTGAAACTAGGAAAATAAGGGAATGTGGATGATACTTTTGGAAATAATTTGGGAAATGGGATGATGGGAGAAACCAAGGAAATTTTATGGAATATAAATTATCTTCCCTAACACATTTATATCATGGACTATTAATGTTTCGGAATCAGCTTTGCTGAAACCTACTTCCACACTTTTGGGTCACCCAACCATGCAACAAGAAAGTAATTTCAAATCCAATCAACCAACGTATTATAAAATATTCAAAGGTGTTTTCACACTAGTAATAAGCCTCAAATTAATTTTCAGACATTCAAGAACATTTCTTGAATGATTCGGGGATTTTGGGGAATATTTGGGAAAAAATGATAATTTTGGCCTAGGGAGACCCTGCTTAAAGAAGTCTATCGAAAACATGTACAAAATCAAATAAATATATTTGTGTTGGTTTTTATTTGTATTGGGTTCATTTAAATACCAACATCAACTTTCATAATCACTTTTGGAAGCACAAAACTCCTGGAATGAAAGAAACTGTAAGACTAGTAAAATTTACCTAGTCAACTAGCAAGGGTGTGCAAAAATTACTTCCTTTCGTACCAAATTAAAATAAGGAATAATAATCATGAATTAAAGAGACTAATATATCATCATTTAACATATAATATCATTCAATACTTCTTCTCATGACCATTACTTCATTATTATTGCATAAACTAAGAAAAAACCTCATCTAGTGGCAAAATAAAAGCTCGCTCATGAAAAATTAACATGAGAGCTCTCTGGAACATAAAGATTAATAAATTATAGAATTTATAAAAGTGTATTTTTACTAAGAATATCAGGTAGAATTTTTGAGGACTAATGTCTCCAGAAATGGTTTCCAAACATGAGGGCAAGAGACTCAAATTTAACACCAAGCTAGGGAATGGAGCGTAGGTGAAGTTCCATTCACTGGAGATAATTTTCAATGGATGTATTAGATGTTTTAGTGGTATTATATGAATATTATGGTTCTTATCCTTTTATCACCATCACCTTCACTGAAAATGGAATGGAATAAAGAAGAGAGGGAAAGGGACTTGGGGTGCATCTCCCAAGTGACTAAGGCACAATACACAGTATGAAGATGGGATTCAATAAAAAAATATAATTCATTAACCAAACTATGAAATGGGGCTTGATTTATCATTAAATATACTGTTGGTGACTTGTTGGGAAATTCAATCACCTGCTGAGCAAATTTTCCTTGCTAAACCTCAACCCTAGCCAAGTTCTGCACCCTCCTTGAGAAATAGGCAAGTATGTGTCTTGTGAGATGTTTCCATGTCCATGCCTTTCATCCAAATTATAATTTGCATCCTCTTTAGGCCCAAATTTTCTTGATTTTTCCTATTATATCTTTTCTGCATTACCTGCTTTTGTAACTGAACCTTAGAATGGAAACTACGCCCTCCTTTGGCCCAAAATTTTATGATTTTCCTTATGACAAATTTTCTGGCCTTCTGTTTTTTTGAATGAACCTATAAATGTCAACCACACCCTCCTTTGGCCCAGAGTTTCCTCTCTTGTTTATGATTTCTTTTTCTTGGATTTTGGTACTTCCTTTTTTTGTCTTCTTGCTTTTGTCAGTCCTTTGACAGTTTCTAATTTTCCTCTTTGGAAAGTTCATTTTCCCAAGTGCACCCTCTTGACATGGGAACTTATTTTCCACATATTCAATTTCAAAATAATTAATAATGAAACTTAATAAAACCAATTACATGCCTCCCAAATAACAATTTAATAAAATTCCCTAGGTCAATTATTTAATGCATCTTTTGACCACCTAGGTGTTAGGAAAGGTCAACACTTTTGATGTCCCTTAATGAGAGGTACATGGTAGTCCTCCCCTCCCAAGTCTACTTGTCCTTAAGGAGAAGCACTCTAGAGTGATACAAAATTCATCCACCATGTTTCTACTGCACCACTCTGATCATAGTCATTTATTTAATGAAAACGTTTTTTTAACAAAATTGTCAACCTAGTTAAGGTAACTGAGTAGAATTCTTGGATCATATTGCCTCCTCTGTAAGGATTTAAGTGTTGCTTCCCCCTTTGGAAATATATCATTTCCAAGAATTCTAGGGTCCCATTATTTTATCTGACTCCTTCCAAACATCATTAACAACAACAATATTTTATTATCGTAGAGGATGAAAATGAGGATGTGAAAATCATACCACCACACTGACAATTGATCACTCCTAATGAAAAACTGAATATCTTTGAGAATCTCACACCAATCATCGAACTTCTTAATGTGGAATCACATCATCTTGAGCCTCTTTAAAGTATGAAAATCCATGTGCAAGCTAGAACAAGAACTCAAATCATTGTTGTTATGAAGACACATGTGGTTATTCCATGACCCTCCATGTATACCGAGTGTTGCCACCTTTCACACACCTGGGTGGGACATGGCATAAATCTTCAAGCCACTCAGTGTGTCCTTGGGGGAAAGTCTTGAGTCAAGGATGTCACATTGTTCTTGGCTCCTCCATTTAGGCTCAACTCCTAGCGAAGCCAAGGTGGGTAGACCCTGTTAAGTTACTAAGGCTAATTACTTTAGTATGATGGTATTAAATTCAATAAGTTGCTTAGGAGTTTGAAATTAGAAATTAAGAACCAAAGATAACAAGATGAAAAATAAACACAAGTAAGCACAATGGTGACACACAATATATATATATCAAAAGAAGTAAACAAATAACTAGTGCCTTAAAATGGAGTCACAAAATGATTAAATGTGCTTGCATGTGCTTGGAGTGAATTTTTTGCAATTGTCTCTTAGTACATTTTAAGTTGATATGAAAAATGAGTGGATTAAATTAGGTGAGGGGGCACTCCAGATATACCCGAGGGGTACTTGGAGTATGTCCAAAAATAAAACCTTCATGACTACCCGCAAGGTGTTTGTGGGATGGATGGAGTCTTGGAGACTGTGTTCATAATACACCCATTAGGGTGTAACAGAGATCGTCACCTCGAGGTCACTTTCCAATTGTTCCCACTCCTTTGGGTATTTTTCCACTGCTTAGGGTTTGTTCGAGGCATTGGATTTTCTCCTGATGGTGGTTAATTGGGGAAAGTGAAATCTAATTAATATAGTCAATCACATTTCCTTTGATGCAACTTGACTGATCGAACAAACCGAAGCCAAAACACAGAGCATACACATTGGAGTCTTTGTAAATTTTAGTAAATTTTAATTGATGTGTTTTTATTAGAAAGGAAACCCTCCAGTAACCTCTTTCGGTCAAATTGGACCTCAATTGGGGAATCAAGGAGGGGGTTGATTTTAAATTAATTGCTTGCAGAAATTAATAGTGAATGATGAAGCAGTAAAAATAAAACAAACCATAGGTTCTCTAATTAAATCTACCACGATCCTATTTCACCTTTGGATTCAATTGGGATTCATGGGGTAAGTATTAAAGTTAATTTTACTTTACAATATGTAATATATTATGAAAGTAATCAAAGTACACTATTTTTCATAAATAAAACTAATCTAGAGAAAAAATAAGAAAAATTCAAAAAAAGAAAAAAGGACGCGAATCCCCCTAGGGGGGATGGGGAATGGACTAGAAAGGGCCCATTCAAAGTTATTTTTTATTACCAGCTGTTAAAACATCAAAAAAATGATATAATTACTCTTGGTTCTTATACAGAATGAACCCAAGAGCTTACAAAGTGCAAAAATTAAAGATTTCAGAAAATGGGGAGACCCTTGGGTGGTTCCAGAAGGCCCAAAAGTCACTTTTCGGATAGCACCTCCTCTTGTTTTCTGTTATACCTGATAAAAAACAGAAACATTATTAAACTTAAATATTCCCAAAATCACTTTGAAAGTACCTTTGGGTCAACAAACTTTTAACCGAAAACAGCTACGTTAAAACCAGTTAAAAAAAAGGTGAAAAAGGGAACCAAGTAAAGCAAGCTTTCCTTGGGATATTGGATTTCCTTTGGGGTAGTAAATATGATGTGAAATGATTTATGGATTTATATTTTAAATTATGAAAGATAAATATAATGCATGCAAGCTACAAATTTTCTTTAAAATGCCACACAAAAAAGATGATTTCCCTAAAGCTAGATCTAGAATGATTATGAAACCTATTTTAAGAACAAGATCTAGATTATGAGATTTAAGAATATAGATCTACGTTAAATTTCACTCTAAGATGATATATCTAAACAAATAAAATCTATGAACCAAGTAACCAAGTAGATTTTAAATTTTCAAAGGGGAAAGACAGTAAGGCAAGCTTGTAGCCGTGAAGATCAACCAGAGAGCTCCCAATGGAAGTCATTGGACTATGTAGCATGAAAAAGTGAAGATTATGAGGAACAAACTTCTTGAATACTTTCTCCACGGAAACCTGTAACTAGCATACATAACACTTGCAAAGAGATTTGTGAGATCCACTGATATACATATAAAAAGACTAGAGAAGCATGATAATAAACTTATTAAAAATGATAGATATTGGTCTTTACATACATATGAACAATAGAATATAGAAATAAAATTATTTAAAGACTCTTTCATTTTGATTGGGAGCAATCCTAACAAGGTTAGATTCACAAATCAAACAAGAATAAAAATGCACCAAATACAGGTTACCTCAAGCATGAGAAACAATATTCATCCAACTGAATGCCTTACACCATCTAGCCTCCAAAGCTTTTATTTATTCACAATGAAAAATATAGCAACATTACAATAGAAACAACTCTTCAATCGAACTCTAACTAGCTTGGAAAGGAGGAAACTGTGCTTTATTTATTGCAAAAACTGAAACCCTATCCCAGAGGGGGCACAATTCCCAAGGAGAGAGGGACTACAGCTGCATGAGGAGTCAATATTAGCTTAATCTGAGTCTAACTGAGTCTGATATGAGTCTGACTGAGTGTAACTGATAATCAGAGTGCTGATCAGACTAACAAATCAATCAGTTAACTGAAACATCAACCAAACCACATCCAGATGATCCCACACATGTGGAGGAGAGAGAGAGGCCACAAATACCAAGGATGCATGTTGTGGTGCACTCCCTCTTTAGCCCAGATAAACTCCTTCAATCAAGGTATGGTCAGCTCTAGTCAATCCAAAGTCGATGAGACTGATTTCAGTCAAATCAAAGAAAATCCCACTGATTTAGGAATTTGGATTTTCTCCATTATTTAATTAATTTATCAATTAAAATAATCAATATTTAATTTTTAGGGTTTTCTGACCTAAGTGATGGGAAAATCACTCAAAACTTAGGAAAAGTGGGCTTATGGGTTTACTGGGTGCTCTAAGTTAGAAAATGAGCACCCCGATGAATGGAACTGATTTCTGAGCCCAATTTTATTACAAAACCAATTTTTCCATTTAGACTATAAAAAAAATAGCCTAAGTTTTGGAAAAATTAAAACTTAATAGAAACTTAAAAAATTAAAGAAAATTAAAACCTAGGGGGACTTAGACATGTTCATACGACTCGACCATAATGCCTAACATGTTTATACATTGACACACAGAATCTAATAACCTCAATAGGCCTAAATGTCAATCCAACCACCCCAAATTTGGAGGAGTTTGGTGAAAATCTCATAAATTATTAGTCGTTTATTCAACAACCAATAATAACCAAGGGAAAAAACACCCTAGGATGATTGAATTTACAAGTAAGTATAGGAGACCGAGTCTTTTACAGACACTATCATGCTAGAACATTTTATTACAACTCCCCTACAGGGTATGAACATGTGATATAGTACAATAAGCACTTCCCATAAGTAATTCTGAAGGTCTTCTGAAGTCTGAACAAATCATCTTTGTCCGGTTGACCAAGCTCACTTGATAAAAAACCACTAAGTACAACTTAGATGGTAACATCTGGCTCCATCTAGGGACATGTGCTCGATCTGGTCATAGGAAAAGGAGAGGATATGAGAAGACCAGAATCTCTGGTGTATACACCCTGTAAAAAAATCTCAGCTTGATAAGAAAACCTCAGTAGCACAAGCTTTATATAAAAACCAAATGAACCATTAAGTTGATTTATTTAAACAAAATAAATGTAACTAACTAATGAATTTTTTTTTTATTAAAAAGTACAAAACATAAATGTGGAAAGTAAATGCTCTCTTTTAAGGAGCTTATTTTCCTACTCTCAGTATGATATATAAAGGGTTAAGTATAATTAGAAATACAATGTAACCACCTAAGCATTTTATTAATGTAAAAAAAAATCCTTTTCTTTGGTTACCAGTCAAAGTAAGGATACTTTATTTAGAGAATGAAAACCTGTGTGATGATCCAGAATGGGCGGGTTGGATGGGAAATCATAGACATGAATAAATTCATTAAAGTTCTTCCCAAACTGGTATGTGCTTGCGCAGGCTGCTTCTATCCATGACTTAAGAGGAATGATATACCAATCGGCAAGATAAGGCAGACTAACTACATCATCATACTGATCATCATGGCTTGTCAAATGATAACTCGTTGAATAAGCCCCAAGTAGCTTCAAATCATAAGGAACCTCTACCTGTGATGAAGATGTATGAGAGTGATATTCCATTAACAACATCACATATAACTTTTCACAACAATTTTTCTCAATGTATTCATTACTATTAACTTCGTGTGGCTCTACATGATATGATTCTAAATGATCATGTGAAAATTATGAATGCTCCTCTTCCATACTAAGATTTTCCCAAGTATCCACGCTCCCCTCTATGGATGTATCGTCCATTGGAATTCCACAAATTTTTGAATAGACACTCCCCTTGCTGGGCATATCATGGATGGGATTCTCAATAATATTTTCACTAGTTGGATTATCTATGAAATTCCAACAGTCATCACTCGCATCTATGTCAAATATGAGAGAGTCTTCCTTGCTGGTATCACATCCTAAGATATAACTACCCTCCTCCTGTTCATAATAATCATCCTTCAAAGTTTTGGTTTCAAAGATATTATGAGAAGTTAAAATTTCCAAAACCTCATCCCTAAGTGATGAACATAGAGGAGTGTCATCATACACATCATAAATTTCTTCATAAGTGTCAATATCTATAATGGTTTCCTCATGAGGGATTTCTGGAAAAATATTAGCATTGCAACAAACTTGAGAATACCTCAAATCTTCAATGTTTTCAGTTATGCTGACATGAGGAGAGTCTTCAACAATGTGTTCAATCATGGGTTCCTCATGAATCTCTTCAATAGGATCATCCCGAGTGTATTCATCTATAATGGAATTCATGGGATCCTTTAGCTCCTTTAGGCAAATGAGGGACCTTTCTACAACAATTACCATATCTCCCTCACCATTATGCGACCTCTCAAAAAACATAGCACATAAGTATTTAGGGGAGTTAATGCATTTATAAGGAAGAACACAAAACCATATCCATGCCTTCTTTTTCAAAGAATGAGCAAAAATTTGCATCTCATAATCCCTATGAATTATGTTGAATTTATTCACAAATGAAAGAAAGGATATGATGTGAATGACAGCTGAATTACCATTTCCACAGAAAATTGGAGCCTAAGAATATCTTTTATCCTGGAGATATGGTTCATAGTTAGGAAATCTTGGGATGCCCAAGAAATCGATGGGAGGATATGCATTGGAAATTTGAGCACCATAATTTTCATCATCCATAACGGCTTATCAATAGCATATATCAACCATGTATTTTGTACTGAATTGGAGCTGTCAAATAATGAGCATTTAAAGTTTTACTATGTCATATGAGCTCATCTACACACAACAAGTCTCAACAAAATTATGAGAAATTAGGTTTTTATCCCTTCAATGGAGTCGCCATGTGAAAAAGAAAAAATAAGCATTTATAAATCTCTCACAAAAATTATTTTTTGCTTTTCTTTGTAAAAATAAAAACTGAAAAAATTCAGTGGAGTAGCCAGATGAAAATTAAAGATCTACTCTAAGCACTCATTAAACGATGAAAACAAAAGTCATACTCTGAGAATAAAAATATTTATCCTCGGAAACGGTGCCAATTTTTTTTTTCGCCTTTCACACACCTGGGGGGGACGTGGCAGAAATATTCAAGCCACTTAGTGTGTCCTTGGGGGAAAGTATTGAGTCAATGCTGTCACCTTGTTCTTGACTCCCCCATTTAGGCTCAACTCCTAGTGAAGCCAAGGGGGGTAGACCCTATTAAGTTACTAATGCTAATTACTTTAGTATGGTGGTATTAAATTGAATACTTTGTTTAGGAGTTTGAAATTAATAATTGAGAACCATAGATAAGAAGATGAAAAATAAACACAAGTAATCACAATGCTAACAGACAATATATATATCGAAAGAAGTAAACAAATAACCAGTGCCTTAAAATGGAGTCGCAAAATGATTAAATGTGCTTGCATGTGCTTGGAGTGAATGTTTTGCAATTGTCTCTTGGTACGTTCAAAGTTAATATGAAAAATGAGTGGATTAAATTAGGCGAGGGGGGACTCTAGATATACCTGAGGGGTACTTGGAGTATGTCAAAAAATAAAACCTTCACGGCTACCCGCAAGGTGTTTGTGGGCTGGATTGAGTCTTGGAGACTGTGTTCATAATACAACTGTTAGGGTGTAACAGAGATCGATGCCTCAATGTCACTTTCTAGTTGTTCCCACTCCTTTGGGTATTTTTCCATTGCTTATGATTTGTTCGAGGCATTGGATTTTTTCCTGATGGTGGTTAATTGGGGAAATTGAAACCTAATTAATCTAGTCACTCATGTTGCTTTTGATGCATCTTGACTAATCGGATGAACTATAGCCAAAATGCAGAGCATACACACTGGATTCTTTGTAATTTTTAGTAAATTTTAATCGATGTGTTTTTATTAGAAAGAAAACCCTCTAGGAACCTCTTTCGGTCCAGGTGGACCTCAATCGGGGAATCAAGGAGGGGGTTGATTTTAAATTTATTGCTTGCAGAAATTAATAGTGAATAATGAAGCAGCAAAAATAAAACAAACCACATGTTCTCTAATTAAATCTACCACGATCCTCTTTCACCTTTTAGTTCAATCCAAATTCATGGGGTAAGTATTAAATTTAATTTGAATTTATAATATGTAATATATGATGAAAGTAATCAAAGTACACTATTTTGCATAAATAAAACTAATCTAGAGATAAAAATAGGAAAAATGCAAAAACGGAAAAAAGGACGCAAATCCCCTAAGGGGGATGGCGAATGGGCTTGAATGAGCCTATTCAAAATTATTTTTTATTACCAGAATTTAAAATATTATAAAACTGATACAATACCTCTTTTTTCTTATACAAAACGAACCCAAGAGCTTACAAAGTGCAAAAATGAAAGATTTCGGAAAATGAGGAGACCCCTGGGGGGTTCCAGATGGCCCAAAAGTCACTTTTCAGAATGCACTTCCTCCTCTGTTCTGTTATACCTGCTAAAAAAAAAACTTATTAAACTTAGATATGCCCAGAATCACTTTGAAAGTACCTTTGGGTCAACAAACTTTTAACCGAAAACAACTAAGTTAAAACCGGTTTAAAAAAAGGTGAAAAAAGGAACCAAGGAAAGCAAGCTTTCCTTGGGATCTTGTCTTGCATTTTTGGCATCCAATATGATGTGCAATGATTTTTGGATTTATATTTTAAATTAGGAAAGAGAAATCTAATGCATGCAAGCTACAAATTTTCTTTAAAATGCCATGCAAAAAGGACGATTTTCGTAAAGCTAGATCTAGAATGCTTATGAAACCTTTTTTAAGAACAAGATCTAGGTTACCAGATATAGATCTATGTTAAATTTCACTCTAATATGATAGATCTAAGCAAATCAAATCTATGAACCAAGTAACCAAGTAAATTTTAAATTTTAAGAGGAGAAAGAGAAGAAGGCAAGCTTGTAGCCGTGAAGATCAACCGGAGAGCTCCCGGTGGAAGCAGTTGGAATATGTAGCATGAAAAATTTAAGATGACGAGGAACAAACTTGTTCAAGACCTACTCCATCAAAACCTGTAACTAGCACACATAACACTTTCAAAGAGATTTGTGAGATCCAATGGTATACATACAAAAAGACTAGAGAAGCATAATAATGAACTTATTGAAAATGCTAGATCTTGATCTTTACATACATACGAAAAATAGAATATAGAAATAAAATTATTTAAAGACTCTTTCATTTGTATTGCGAGCAATCCTGACAAGTTTATATTCACAAATCAAACAAGAATAAAAATGCACCAAATACAGGTTACCTCAAGCATGAGCAACAATATTCATCCAACTGAATTCCTTACACCATCTAGCCTCCAAATCTTTTCTTTATTCACAATGAAAAATATAGCAACGTTACAATAGAAACAACTCTTCAATCCAACTCTAATTAGCTTGGAAAGGAGGAAAATGTGCTTTATTTATAGCAAAAACTGAAACCCTAGCCAAGGGGGGGTGCAATTCCCAAAGAGAGAGGGACTGCAGCTGGATGAGGAGTCAAGATGAGCTTGATCTGAGTCTAATTGAGTATGATCTGAGTTTGACTGAGTGTAACTGACAATTGGAGTGCTGATCAGACTGACACATCAACCGGTTAACTGAAACATCAATCAAACCACATCCAGATGAGCTCACACGTGTGGAGGAGAGAGATAGGGTGCAAATCCCAAGGATGCATGTTGTGGTGCACCCCCTCTTCAGCCTAGATAAAAACCCTCAATCAAGGCATGGTCATATCTAGTCAATCCAAAGCCAATGAGACTAATTTCAGTCAAATTGAAGCAAATCCCACTGATTTAGGAATTTGTATTTTCTCCATTATTTAATTAATTTATCAATTAAAATAATCAATATTTGATTTTTAGGTTTTTCTAACCTGAGTGACGGGAAAATCACTCAAAACTTAGGAAAAGTGGGTTTATGGGTTTACCGGGTGCTCTAAGTTAGAAAATGAGCACCCCATGACTAAAACTGATTTATGAGCCCACTTTTATTACAAAACCAATTTTTCCATTTAGACTATCAAAAAATAGCCTACGTTTTGGAAAAATTAAAACTTTAAAAATAAAAAAAATTGAAACCTAGGGGGACTTAGACATGTTCATATGACTCAACCATAATGCCTAGCATGTTTACACATTGACACATAGACTAATAACCTCAATAGGCCTAAATGTCAATCCGACCACTCCAACTTTGGAGGAGTTTGGTGAAAAGCTCATAAATTATCAGTCGTTTATTCAACAACCAATAATAACCAAAGGAAAAAACACCTTGGGCTAATCTAATTTACATGTAAGTCTAGGAGACCGAGTCTTTTATAGACACTATCATGCTAGAACATTTTATTGCAACTCCCCTATGGGGTATGAACATGTGATATAGTACAACAAGCACTTCCCAGAAGAAATTCTGAAGGTCTTCTGAAGTCCGAACAAATCATCTTTGTCCATTTCACCAGGATCACTTGATAAAAAAACCACTAATTACAACTTAGGTGGCAACATCGAGAGCATCATATAGAAACCATGCATTCTCATGCCATCTCTCATACAAATTTCTAATGTGTCTAATCTTTCTCCATTGATGCAAACAATATATTTAACCTCCATAGTACACATCTCAATCATGTGTCTAGCCACCCAATCAATGGACAAACAAACTTGCATGTTGAATGTTTCAAGTGGGAATAATTCAACTACTATAGATACACTTTTCAAAACACATGGATTGACCACATGGATTTACTATCAATCCAAAAATCCATCCTCCTGTGGAATTAATAGAAAAATCCTTTCATCCAATTTTCATCCCCACATGATGTGGCTGACATATAAGTATGGAGTGAATAATTTTGAACCAACTCCCTACAACACTCATCCATCAATATAATGGATGCACAAATTCCTCCATTGGTTGGATCAATGACAGTGTGATCATGTGCTCCTTCAAAACTATACAACACTTTCCTAGAGTCAACTCATAATCTCTTAGGAATCATGCAAGTGATTTCTATTCATCTTGTTTGACCTCAAGCTCCTCAATCACATGCAAATCAAAATGCACCTTATGTGCATGTGTATGGGGGGTATCTAATGGCTACAAAATAAGTCTTTTTTTTTTGTTCATATTTCAAGACAATGACAGTCTCAACAGAAAAATATATTGTAGAAATAAATTGCTTCACCTCCAAAGGTATTGATTCCAAAGGTATCCCTATCCATGCAATAAATGGATGGATAAGCAATTTTATTTGTTGATCCATATAGAATTTGACCACCCGTATTTTTGGTAGAGAAGAACACTTCATCCTTCTTGTCAAACTCAATGAGTTTTTGGCCAATATTTTCTTCCTCATATATTTTCACAAGCATTTGCAAATCTACTCCTTCCTCATGGTCTTCCTCCACACAAGGTCCCTTCAACATATCCAAAGTAGTTCCTACCATGTGCACATTATTATTTTCCATGAAATATGGGGGGTGTCGTACATTCAAATCCATTTGAAGTTGATCATTTTGAAACCTTGACTCTTGAATAGATTCTTGGGTTCTGTTAAAGGAATCATATGTAGACTCCCATTTACTATGGAGCCAAGTACAGGCTCTTATGTTTCCTTATTGAATGCACAATGGTACATTTCAACTATCATGAAGAGACGATCTCTATCAGATAGTAAGTTCATAAATCTCTCCTTCATATTGTCCATTCCTTCCTTTAAGTGTTATGCACTCTTCCATAAAGTATTCTCCTTCCATCTCTCCTCCAGAATGTTTCCAACAACATCTTGACACCAAGCCATTGATGTCAAGAAGGTTGTTCATGGCTACCATAATATTCTCTATGTCCTCCTTTATTAATCCACTCAAATGATTTGTCTCACAAAGAATATCCTCTAGAGAAACCGTATCCGGTTGGTCGATTAATAGTCGAATCTGACTTCCATATTGAATGATAAATAAGAATAATGTATTAGCTAATGAATATTACAATGATGTCTTGGCCTTAAATATGGATTGGACACTTGATGATGAGGAGACTCCTCCTTTAATAATAACTTAATTAACCTAACTATAAATTATTTAATTATTTTTATTATCTTATTTTATGTTTGTTACATTGCCACTCCCTTTAAGGGAGATTTGTACTCAAAGCTTGAGTATTTCCTAATGTCATCCTTCATTCCGAATCATTTTTTGTATTAGAATCAGATGAGGTTTCTGGGGCATAGACTTGCACTTCCTTCCCATTGATGATTCTGGAATGTATTGTCAAATTGTTCCTACATTTATGGCCAGGGGTCCAATCATCACCGCATCGACGACATATGTTTTTCTTCTTTTTTCTATTATCAGAGTAACTTTTAGATGACTTCGACCTATTTTCCATTTCATAGGCATGTGATTGAGGTTTGTGAAATTGATGGCCAGGTGACCAATTATCTTCACAGTACCTAAATTGTGTCTCTTTTTCTTATCGATAATGGTTATCACCTCTTGTTCTTATTCCTTCCAATTGGTGTTCTGCAGATTTGGCTTTATATCTTTCTACTTCTACATTAGGTATGTCATGTAACGTTAACTCTTTTTTGAGGTATGGTTTAAGACCTCCTAAATAGATTTCTAGTATTTGCTTATCAGACAACCCAAATACTCGTGTCGATAAGGATTCCCAATGATGTGTGAATTCATCAATGCTTCCAACTTGTTGTAATCTGGTAAGTTTACTGAAAAATTAATCTTCTTTGATTCCTTGAAACCTATTAAAAAAATCATTTTTGAAAAAGTTCCAGGTGTAGGTAAAATTATCTCTCCTCCACCATAAGTACTAGTTATAGGCATACCCTTCCATATGCATTAACACATATATTTCACCTTCTCCTCGTCAGATTGAATATTGTAAATATTCAAGTATTCTTCTACTTTGTTTATCCAAGCAACGAACTGATCTTCACTCCCATTGTATTTTGACAAATCTATTTTTGCCTTAGGTGGGTACACTTTGTAAGGATGATGTTTATTTCCTTTTGCCTTACAGTTTGATGGTGGCTTGGAACTATTGGGCAATGAAAGTGACATATTCAAACTGCTTCATTGTTGGCGGTGATTTTTAGCCTTTTTATTCTCTACAATCTTACTAATAGCATCTATTTTTCTATTTAATCATGCCTCCATAATTGGCATTAATTTTGTTTCTATCTCTTGCTTAAGCGCCGCATTGTTAATATTTATTTATTTTTGCAATTCTTCTGGATTCTTGGCATGTGCTTCCTGTGTGGAAATATGAACTGATGCTTCTATCATGTCTGGACTACTGACTTGGTCTGTTTTAGGCATTAGTCTTTGTAACACCTCAATTAATGTATTATGGTTCTACTTCATGGTGCTCAAGTTTTGTGTTAAGGTGTTTATGTTTTGAGTCATGGTACTCATCTTGTTATCCAAGTCTTTTTGTTTTTCATTTAGGATGTCAAAATTTTCATCCAGCCTTCTTTCTAGTACCATAACAAGTTCATCTTTGAGTATTGGATTAGTATAAGGGACTTTATGTCCTTCTCCATTTTTTCAATTTGTTCTTTATTTTCACCATGGTCTTGGACATTGTATGCAGAGGTGTGTACTTCAAAGCTATTTTGTCTTGTGAGGTGTGAATTTTTTTAAATATGGTGAGGTTTAAGGAATAATAATTAATTATTATATAATAAAATCTTTGTTTTATTATTTTATATAATAAAACAAAAAATTGAACTATTATAAATATATTATAATAATTCAAGTCAAAGAAAAACCTCAGTTAAAGTTGGAAAGCAAAACCATGTGTTGGTTTTACTTTATCTTTTCTTTTTTTACTTTCTTTTTCCTTTCTTTTTTTTTTTAAATTTTTTTTTTATTTTAACCTTTTTCTTTCCTTTCTTTACCTTTTTTTTAAAGTTTTATTTTTTTGTTTTCTTTTTTGGACAATGTCCTATATTTTAGGGAAACCCTAAAACTAAATTTACACAAAGTGTAAATATGGCCAATATAGCTCTGATACCACTTGGAGCAACCGTATTTCGTTGGTCGGTTAATAGTCGAATCCGAATTTCATATTGAATGATAAATAATAATAATGTAATAGATGACGAATATTACAGTGATGTCTTGGCCTTAAATATGGCTTGGACACTTGATGATGAAGAGATGCCTCCTTCATAATAACTTAATTAACCTAACTATAAATTATTTAATTATTATATTATTTTATGTTCATTACATCCTCCACCAAGGTTTATTCTTCTCATAGCTGAAATATAAGACCATTTTTATTGTGGCATGAATCCACAACACAAAACTCATTCTCAACATACAAGTCAACCTTTGATTTTTCTGTAAAATCACTTCCATGATGTAAAGTGGAGGGTATCTCTGAAGGTTAAAATGACATGAGAGATTTAAAAAAATATGAAAGAACCTCATGGATTGGAATTGACTCTTCATCATAATGCAAGAGAGTACAAAAATTTAAACTGTGTTCATCCCTTTGCATCATATTTTTATCCTTCCAAGTTTCTAGTTCACACCCATCTGGTGGGGGCTTGTCTTCCACTTCATTAGGAAGTTCAAATGATGATTTTATATCTGATATATTTTATTCTTTTGGATATGATCCAAAATATACCTTATCAACATTAACAACATCCTCCTCCTTTGCAATGATTTTGTGATCATCGAAAGAAATACTGGAAGTGACTTCATCACCCTCACAATTGACCTTGATTTTGCATCCCTCATATGAAAGTGCATACCTTTTATTCTCTCATGGATCAGATGAACGTAAATAAACATGGCTTATATGAAAATCATAACATTTATCATACATGTTCTTCATATTACTCTCTTCATGTAAGGATACTATGGTGGCCTTCTCCTCCACCAAATTCTCTGGTTCACACCCAAGTGGTGTGGCCTTGTCTTCTTCTTCCTTATGTGGTTCAAGAGGTGACTATAAATCTGATTTGTAATATTATTTTGGGTCTGATACAAAATATGTATCTCCAAAACCATGTGAACCAACACCCTAAGTATCAGTGGTCTGGAGATAACTCACAAGGAAACTGGAATTGCATTCATATTTTCTCTCTTTTCCTATGCAACCACCTTGCGATGACTTGCAATCCACTTCATGGATCTCTGCCTTTACCTCATTTCTATTATCCTCCAAGGAACTTGAGGATTATTCATCTTTAGTGGTACTCAACTCATATATTTTGGAAGATCTGTTTGAAGAAAAACAAAATATTCTCCTACTTCTTGGACAAGTAGATGGATTTGATGAATCTTCCCTTTTGGATCCTCTTTTGGCTCTAGGTGGAAACCATATAATATCCACTTTATTGAACACTTTATCAACCATGTGTGCATTCATTTTCATGTGTGTACCATGATAGGGATCACTGAATAAATTTTGTATCTCAAGAGTACAACAATTTCAAAAATATAAGACTTCCCTTATCTCTTCTTTTCAAGCACAATATTCCATGGATTACTGGAAATATTCCTTAGAGTTCCTTCCATTGAACATTTTACCACCAACACTTGTATATTTCTTCCATATGGTTTCATGAAAATATGGAAGTAATAAATCAACAACATCATCCCTACTGGATCTACCCGAGGTACCACATGAGGGATCTTCATAGTCTTCTTCTTCGGTGACAAGAGGTACCAACCTCAGGATGGGAAATTTACTCAACTATGTTTTCTTTCCATAGTGGTGGAGGAAATATATTTGATACCACTATAATATCCATGATCTGAAATAAGATGATAATATTAACTTTGATATAATTTTAAATGAAAATTTACATTTAATTAATCAAATCTTGAAACTAGGAAAGGAATGTGGTTGATACTTTTTCAAAAATGGTAGTGGGATGATGGGAGAAACCAAGGACAATTTAGGAAAAATAAATTATCTTCCCTGACACATTTAAATCAGGGACCATTTATGTTTTTGAATCAGCTCCGATAAAACCTACTTCCACACTTATGGGTCACCCAATCGTGCAACTAGGAAGTACTTTTGCATTCAATGAACCAAGGGATTTTTCAATGTTTATAGGTTTTTTCACACTGGTAATAATCATCAAATGAAGTTTCATATAGTCAAGAAACATTCTGGAATGCTTCAGGGTTGTTGGGGAAGATTTGGGAAAAGCAGACAAGTTTGGCCCGGGGAGACCCTATGTAAAGAAGGTTGTCCAAACAAGGTACGAACTCAAAAAATATATATATGAGTATTTGGATTGGTATTGGGGTCATTTAAATACATACATAAACTTTGATAATGAATTTTGGATGCACATAAATCCCGAAATGAAACAAACCGTAAGACTAGTAAAATTTACCTAGTCAACTAGCAACGATGTGCAAAAATTAATGCATTTCATACCAAATTAAACTCAGACCTGATAATGACCAATTATAGAGACTAAAATATCATCATTTAACACATAATATCATTCAATACTTTTTTTCATGGCCATTACTTCATTATTATTGCATAAACTGATAAAAAAACCCATTTAATGGGCAAATAAAGGCTCACTCATGAAAACTTAACATGGGAGATCCATGGAACGTAAGTATTAATAAATTATAGAAGTAATAAAATTGGATTTTTACAGATAATATTATGTATAATTTTGGAGGAAATATCTCTCCAAAAATGGGATCCAAAACTAAGGCTAGGAGGCCCAAATCTAACACAAAGTGAGGGAATGGAGCGCAGGTGAAGTTCCCCTCATTGGAGATTGTATTCAATGGATGGATTAGCTGTTTTAGTGGTATGGCATGAATATTATGGTTTTTATCCTTTTCTCATCATCACTTGCATTGAACATGGAATGGGAGAAAGAAGAGAGGGGAAGGCACTTGGGGCACATCTCCCAATAGAATAAGGCATACCAATCATTATGAAGCTGGGATTCACTAAACACAAGATCATTCATTAACCAAAATGTGAAATGGGGCTTTATTTATCATTAAATATATCACTGGTAACTTGTTTGGAAATTCAATCACATGCTGAGCAAGTTTCCCTTGCTAAATCCTAACTCTAGACAAGTGGTGCACCCTCCTTGAGAAATTGGAAAGTATGTGTCATGTGAGATGTTTTCCTTGTCCATGCGTTTCATAAAACTTAGAGATTATTCCATCCTAAGGCCCATATTTTCCTACCTTTTCCTATGACAACTTTTCTGCACTTCTTACTTTTGTAACTGAACCTCAGAATGGAAATTGTGCCCTCTTTTGGCCCAAAGTTGCGTGCTTTTCCTTATGACATATTTTATGGCAATCTAATTTTTTTATTGAACCTCTAAGTGCAAATTGCGCCCTCCTTTCATCCAGATTTTCCTCTTTTATTTATGGCTGCTTTTTCTTGGCATTTGGTACTTTCCATTTTTCTGACTGCTTTCTTTTGTGAGTCCTTTGGCAGTTTCTAATTTTCCTCCTTGGCAAGTTGGATTTCCCAAGTGCACCCTCCTAACATGGAAAATTATTTTCCACATATTTAATTGCACAATAATTAATAATGACAATTAATAAAACCAAGTATATTCCTCATAAATAAAAATTTAATAAAATTCCCTAGGTTAATCATTTAATGCATTTTTGACCCCCTAGGTGTTAGAAAAGGTCCACACTTTTGATGTCCCTTCAAGGGATGTACATGACACAAAAACCATAATATACCCAAAGAAGATTCATCCATTTCCTTGATTACACGGCCATCCATTGAAAGAAAACATCCAGAAACTGAGTTGTTGTAATACACCAAGAATAAAAAATTTATTATTAAATTTTGCTAAGACATTTTATTTTATTATTTTAAATGTTTTTTACAGAAAGTAAAATTAAAACAAATATAACAAATTATTCTTTTATTGATAAAAGATACTCAATGGCACATAAATCAAATAGTTGTTGAAGAGTGTTTGTTGACCCACAAGAGGAAAAGACAAGTGGTTGGAGTTGATGAGTGAGAACTAAGGTCATTAGAGGGAATTTCAACTCAAAATAGGCCTCCTTAGAAAATAATAAAATAATAGTTAAAATAATAAAATAACATTTATTAATTTTGGGGGAAGAAAAGAAAAACACTAATTATTTTGTTCGTATTTTCGACATATCTCCTTGTTTTTTTACTCAAATTTCGATCGAGAGAGCTCGTTGGATGCAAAGTTAAATTCTACATCCAACGAGTACCCACTTGGCATACTTTTAATGGACTCCGCTGCCCCAAAAACAATAAATAACTAAAAAAAGTGATGATGACATCATCATCAATTTTTTACAGGTATTTCTTATTTTTGGGCTGGAGGAATCCATCAAAAGTATATTGAGTGGGTAATTGTTGGATGCATAATTTAATTTCGCATCCAAGGAGCTCTCCCGATTGAAATTTGAGTAAAAACACAGGGAGATATGTCGAAAATACGAACAAAAAAATAGTTTTTTTTTTATGATACATATCCCCAAATTTATATTAATTTTTTTTTTAAGACCTATACGGTATTTAAAATTTAAATAAATTTCATTGGTTAACAGATGATGACATGGAATTTGAATTATTACTAAAAGGCCCATTTTGAGTTGAAATTTCCTCTAATGGCAGGAGGCGTCTTCCCCAAAATCAGGGCATAACCCTTTGTTGAGTGCTAAAGAAAAGGAGGTTCATAAATGACCATGTCCTAGGAAAAATACTATATAATACTATGTCCATTAGAAAGAGGAGGATAACACTGGACGAGGATTGAATATGATAATGAAAGAGAATGGTGCATTCATTGGATTTTTCTATTGTGGTTTAGAAAATAGGCTCAAAGGTTCCGAAGAAAGTGATTTGGATGCTCTAGGATTTGGTTCATAGGAACGACTATTCCATTTCTATTTTCCCAAAAATGGTGCCATGTTTTATTATGTTTCTTATTATTAAATCAAGTTACAGAAGGATTCTTATTGTAACTTAAAGTGAGACTATATTCTTAGGGTAGAAATTTTTGTGTATATGTATAGGCCAATTGTCTATTATGTTATCAAATCTAAATCCTTGTTTCTGTATTTAATCCTACAAGTAAAATGCTACTTTAAATTGTCAATGCATCTAAGATCAAGCAACCATACCCGAATCAAATATTGCTAGTAATGGGTGCTCTTATAATAATTAGTAGTTTTGAGAACAATCAATTTAGATATAGTTATTCCTGTTCTACTATGGTTTCAAACCTCTACACTAGTTATCTTTTAATCATGTTAAATGTTTGTAAATATTTCATATTAATGTATTTCCCAAAATGTTAATCAAGGGAAAATTTTACTGTTTTAAACTAATCCGCAACTATTTTCAAATCTAGTTGAGAGCCGCAAGGCCTTGGGATTTTTTATAATATATGCGTCCTATTAAAATAATTCTGTTATGAATCCAAATTCTACAGATTTAGAATGATGGATCGGGATCATTTGGATTTGATTAAAATATCTAATTATTACCTACTTATGAAAATTATAAATCTAGACATGCAATACAACCAGTTATGATATCCACAACATATTCAACTAATGAATAAGGATTCACAAATATCTTATCAAATACCAAAAATACGATTCATAAAAATGTGGTTGTAATACCATTCAATGGAATCCACAATCGTTTAAAAAAAACTACAACCAGCAAACATCTAAGTGCAGAATGACGGTTTGCAGAAGCCAAATTTGAAAAAAATGAAAGGCAACCCGCAATCCGCAATACACAATTGTGGAAGGATAAACACAAAAGGTTAATTCAAAAAAGTTGAAAGGAAACCCACAATCCATAATTGTAGAAGGATAAATGCAGAAGATTAGTTCAAAAAAGTTGAAAGGAAACCCGCAATCTGCAATTGTGGAAGGATAAATGTAGAATGTTAGTTCGAAAATTTTGAAAGGCAACCCACAATACGCAATTGTGGAAGGATAAATGTGGAAGGTTAATTCTAAAAAATTGAAAGGAAACCTACAATTCGCAACCCACAATTGCAGAAAAATCATTGCGGGAGGCTATTTTCGGAATGATCACTAAGAAAAGATAAATTTCAGAAAGATCATTGAGGAAGGATCATTGCAGAAGGCTATTTGCAGAATGACCATTGAGGAAAGATAAATTTCATAAATATCATCGTTGAAGGATCATTGCGAAAGGCTATTTGTGGAATGATAATTGTGGAAATATAAATTTCGAAAAGATCATCGTGGAAGGATCATTGTGGAAATATAATTGCAGAAATACTACTAAAATTAAAAGTTTGGGACTGAACAAATAAATGAATTGGAGACTAATTTTGAGAGTCGATTTCAATGACTAAGGAAAATTTGAATGAACAAGTAAAGTTAAAATAGAGAAATGAACCTTGAAAGTTAAATAATGCCATGTTACAGTTAATTGAAGAACATGATAATTTATTACTAAACATCACCTATAGGTTGTGGAACAACCGATGATTTTGTTCCCTTAGCAAACATCTATATTGCACTACCGATCATGTAGCAATAAAGTATGTTTTAGTAATAGAATGAAAACTATGACATATTCCTTTTGCAACATATAGGGACTTTAATAATGTGTCTATAGATATCTATGTTATATAAAAAATAAATTATATATGGATTTTTGAGGTGTGTGACAAAATGGTATCAAAGCATGGTTACAACACAAGGATTGAACTAGCTCAACAGCAAAACTGTTAGTTAAACCAGAAAACTAATTTTATTTTATTTTTGGTTTGATTCTCTTACAAATAGGAAGAAAATGGGAACTTTATTTTTGCAGGAAATTAAATATGGTAGAAGTAGGGATGTTTGCAGAAGAAGAGTCCCACCCTAGAAATCCTATAAACAATGGAGAGTAATCTAAGGTATGGTGAAATATGGGTAAACCTTAATGAGATTCAAAATAATTACCCATCTAAATTGCAATAACTATTAAAGAACTAAGATCAAAGTTAAAAATAGTTATGGAGGATAATGAACGGATTCTAAAAGCTCAAGAAGAAATGAATACTATTTTGCTAGCTAAAATACATAATGGTGAAAAAGACAAAAACAAGGAACATGAACAAAAGATTCCAAAAAAGATATCTTACAAACGTAAGGGAATAAAAATGGAATTTTCTAGTCATGGGGATGAAACTTTGAGTGAGGAATCAACTAAACACCACATAAAAAAACCACAACATTCCAGTGAAAGTATTGATGATAATAAAAAGAAAAATAATACAAACCATATGAAGAAATTTCCGGGGAATTTAAAAAAATTAAACCACCTATGTTTAATGGCGAAATTGAGAAAGGGGAAGAGGCGGAATCCTAGATTCTAGGGATGTAGAAATACTTACAAATTTATAATTAATCCAATGAACTAAAATCTAAAATGGACATATGTAATTTAATAGGAAAAACGGATATACAGGGGCATGATATAAATAATGTAAAAGGAATAAAGGAAAGATACGTAACCTGGAAAAATTTTAAAAAGAATTTTAAATGAAAAATACCTCTCAGAACAATACTACGAAGTGAAGGCTAAGGAACTTTACGAGTTAAGAATAGGATCTATGTAGTAAATTCCCGACTCTTCTTCGTTGAGTACCATATATAGTAGATGAAAAACCAAATATACAAAAATTTCTAATTTGTTTCCCTATCATGTTTAAGGAGAGAATTGATTATGACAATCCGAAGACACTAGAAGAAGCAATGCAAGAAAACAAAATTCTATTATGACCAGAATAAAAATAAAAGAGATAGTGTACCAAATTGGAGGACTAAAATACAAGATAACTTTCATCCAAGAAAGAAGAATAATAAATTCCACAAAAATACAGGGAGTAATTATAAAGGGTATCAAGGCGGTAATGATAAAAAAATTTAACAACAGAATCCCGCAGCAAAAGAAAGAGAACCTCCCACTAATTTTAATAAGAACACTACACATAGGGAACCCTTAAAATGTTGGGAATGTGGAAAGCCACATTATTTTAAATACCAACCAATAAGAAAGAAAAAAATTAATGTTCCCTCCATTGAGGTAGATGTTACAGTTGGAGACATGGTGAGGAGTATGCCCAGAATCAGCACTGCGTTGGAGAATCGACAAGCAAACCATCAAAATTCAATGGTCAATATCGAAGGTATGATAAAAATTGAACCCATTTGCATACTAATTGATCTAGGTGAAAGCTTGAGTTATGTATCACCTAGGATTGTTGAAATATGTAAATTTGTACCAAAAATTTTGATAATTCATGGCTAGTACATTTAGACACATGTACTAACCATAAAGTCACTAGTTATGTTAAAGGCCATGAGATGTTAATGAATGATTTAAATACACATGATGATATGAATATTTTACCATTAGGTTCCTATGATATGTTAAAAGGAATAGATTGGCTAGAAAAAAATAGAGTAATGCTGAATTATTTTTAAAAAACCTTTAAATGCATAAATAATACTGGAAACACCATGAAAGTGAAAGGAATTCCCAGAAAAGTTATGATCATAGTGATCTATGCTCTACAAATGAAAATATATATACGAAAGGGATGTAAAGAATTTTTTTTTATGTAATGTATGATAAGGATAATGATAATAAACTTAAAATATAAGATATACTCACTTACAGGATTTTAAAGAAAATTTTCCTGGAGACGTCCTTAGACTACCTCCGAAAAGAGACATAAAATTTACAATCGATATGATACCCAGAGAGGTACCACCACCCAAATATCCTTACTGATTGAACATAATATATATTATAGAACTCAAATCACAATTACAAGAATTAATTGACAAGAAGTATATTTGACCTAGAGTTTCCCCTTGGGGAGGACCAATCTTACTTGTGAAGAATAAAGACGAAACCTTAATATTGTGTATAGACTATCGATAACTAAATAAAATGAATATTAAAAATGAATATCCTTTACCCCAGATAGATGATCTGTTTGATCAGTTCCACGGGGAAACAATATTCTTTGAAATAGATCTAAGGCTGTGATACCATCAGGTGTGGATTAAAGATGAATACATCTTTAACACTGCTTTTAGGACCCATTATGGTCATTATGAATTTGTGGTAATGCCTTTTGGGTTCAAAAACACACCTGCAACTTTTATGTGTGTAATGAATATATTCTAGGTAATTATCTCAATAAATTTGTAGTTGTCTTCATCGACAACATATTGATTTACTCAAAGAATAAAAAAGAACATGAATAACATCTAGAGATAATTTTACAAGTATTAAGAGAACAATAGTTCTATGTTAATTTCAAAAAATGCGACTTCTTTGAAGACATGATTCAATATATAGGACATGTAGCACGTCTAAGGACGGAATCTCTGTCAATCCCAAAAAAATTAAGGCTATCACTGAATGACCAGTTCCTAAAAATGTAACATACATAATATTGTTCATGGGGATTACCAGTTATTATCAGAAGTTCATAGAAGGAATTTCTAGGATATCCTACCCCATAACTTCACTACATAAGAAAGGTAAAAAGTTTGAGTGGGATGAAAATAGTATGGAAAGTTTTAATAAATTAAAACATCTCTTAACTACCACCCCTATCCTAAAAATTGTTGATCATTTTAAGGATTTCATCGTGTATGTAGCGACGCTTTTAAGGAAGGATTAGGAGGGATGTTAATACAAGAAAATTACATTGTGGCCTATGAATCAAGGAAACTAAAAGAGCATGAAAATAATTATGCTATGCACAACTTAGAACTTGCTGGAATTATACATGCTCGAAAGATGTGGTGACACTACCTCGTCTGAAGAAAATTTATCTTAATTTCAGATAACATAAGTTTAAAATATTTATTTAACCAACAAAATCTAAATGCTAGCCAGGAAAACTGGTTGTCTTTCTTAAGTTAATACTACTTCGAAATAAAACACATAAAGGAAAAATAAAACAAATATGCAGATTCTTTGAGTTGTCATGCAAACTTACTTTTTGCAAGAAGCAGTTACGAATCAAACCTAGAAAATCAGATATTAAATACAGAAAATTCTAATAAAAAATACCATAATTTAAGAGAAAAGACACTTGAAAATTAAAAGAACTAGATAAAAAAAAATTTTAGCCTAAATAGAAGAGGATCACTTTGCATAAAAACATGTTGTACATACCAAATACAACAGAAATCAAATTAATGATCATAAATGAGTTACATAAATGACCTTATTTAGAACATCATGGACACCAAAAGATGATCACCATGATCACAAAGGACTTCTTTCATCCTAACATGAAGAAAGAGGTAGTAGAGTACTTATATTATTGCATCAAATGCCAACAATTAAAGGCAAAAACCAACATCCAGTAGGGTTATTGCGGCCACTTCATAATCCAGAATGGAAGTGGGAAATAATTAGCATGGATTTTATAACATGCATACCTAAAAATTATAGACAACATGACTTGATTATGGTCGTCGTCAATAAGTTAAGTAAAGTAGATCATTTTATTCCTATAAAATCTACTTATGAGGTTGTTAACATTGTATAGATTTTTATGAAAGAAATTTTCAAGTTACATGGTGTACCAAAGGTAATAATCTCAAATAGAGATGTAAAATTTACTGGAAATTTCTAGAAGGATTTGTTTAAATGGTTAGGAACTCAGTTGAACTTTAGTACTATGTATCATCCTCAAACGAATGGGCATAATGAAAGAGTAAACCAAGTCTTAGAATAAATGCTAAGAATGTATGTAATGGACAAACTAGGTAAATGGGAAGGCTACTTACACTTACTCGAATTCGCTTACAATAATAAGTTTCAAGTATCAACAGGTATGAGTCCTTTTGAAATACTGTATGGACACAAATTTAAGAATCCAATTTCTTGGAGCAACCCAGTTGATAGGTTAATGTTAGGACCTAAATTGTTAACATATATGGAACTAACCGTGAAACATGTGCAACAAAAGTTTAAGGCTTCCCAAGATAGGAATACAAGTTATGCTAACCTAAAAAGAAGTCCTATATAGTTTTAGGTCAGTGAACATGTGTACATAAAGGTAAATCCCAAGAAAATATCATTAAGATTCAGAATTTATTCAAAGTTGGCACCCAGGTATAGCGGTCGATTTGAAATTTTGGCTAAATTAGGCTCGGTTGCATACCAGTTAGGCCTACTACCTAATATTAAAGTACATAATGTTTTTCACATTTCCATTTTGAAGAAATATATTCATGATGCTACTTGTGTGATCAATTGGAATGTTATACAGGTGGAACCCAAAGGAGAGTTCAAGGTGGAACTAGAGCGTATTATTAATAGGATATAAATTTTATTCTGCAACCGTACCATCAAACAAATCAAGGTGTAATGAAAGAACCTTAGTCCAAAAGAATCTACTTGGGAATTGGAAAGTGTTATGCAGGAGGCATATCCAATCCTATTCGAAGGTGAAGATATGGATGAATAAAATAGAAATTTACTAACACTGAGTATGATGTTATCCTCTAAGGGGAGGTGTATGTAATACACCAAGAATTAATAATTTATTTTTAAATTATGCTAAGACATTTTATTTTATTATTATAAATATTTTTGACAGAAAGTAAAAAATAAAACAAATGTAATGAATTATTCTTTTATTAATAAAAGATACTGAAGGGGACATGAATGGAATAGTTGTTGAAGAGTATTTACTAACCCAAAGGAGGAAAACAAAAGTGGTTTTAGCTACCAAGTGATAACTCAAGGTGTAGGAGGCATATTTCCCAAAATCAGGTCACAACTCTTTGTTGAGTGCTAAATAGAAAAAGGCTCGCAAATGAACAAGTCCTAGGAAAAATACTATATAATATTATTTCCATTAGTATGAAGGAGGATAGAATTAGATGTGGATGGAATCTAATAATGCAAGAGATGGCGCATTAGGTGGATTTTTCTCTTGTGGTTCAATGAACAGGCTTGGTATTTTTGGAGCAAGTGATTAGATGCTCTAGGAGTTGGTTGGGAGGAACGACTATTCCATTTATGTTTTCCCAATAGTGGTGTCAGGGTTTTACTCTGTTGCTTATTATTAAATCCAGTTATAGTAGGATGTTTATCTTAACTTGAACTGCAACTATATTCTTAGGGAATAAATGTTTATCCATATGTATAGGACAATTATTTATTATGTTATCAAATATAAACCCTTGTTTTTGTATTTTAATGTTGCCTGTAAAATGGTAGTGTAAGCTGTCAATGCATCTAAGATCGACATCCATACCCAAATCAAATGTTTCTATTAATTGGTACTATTATAATAATTAGTAGAATTAAGCATACTCACTTTATATCTATTAGGATTATTAATCCTCCCTTGACCATACTTTCTATTTAAATGATTTATCCTAACTTAGGAACCTTAATTAATTATTTGGGTCCACTAGTACAATTGGGTCCACTTGGCCTAATGGGGCCACATGCACCATTCACTAGAGTGTGGGGAACAATGATAGAGGTTAAATTCCACTCACTTCATGTGCTTGCATCAGTTTGGGCACCTCCTAGACCAATCCTTACATTTTAGGAGCCACTGGGAGTCCCGGTACCAACCTACATCAGTTAGTTGGAGTTAGTACTAGTTAGTCTTAGTTAGACTCTAGTTCCTTTCAGTTAGCTCACAATCAATCAGCTAGTGCTAGATATGTATGGCTAATGCACGGCTGTATGTGGAGTAGGAACCTTTTCCCACCTACCACACTCAGTTGCACTGAGTTAACTAGTTATTACTAATTGATTGAGTTGGTTGGATATCTGGGATTTGATCTGTTGGACTCCGATATTGATTAAGAAACCATGAGTTAGATGAACAATTAGATACAGTAAGATCTAGTGGATAGATTCAAATTTCTCCCTAATGCATTCAAATTATTTTCCTATGTAAACTATTGTAACACCAAATTTAATTATTGTGAATGATACTGTAAATTCCTGAGTAATACTCATCTGTTTCCTATATGGTTTGTTTTATTCAGTTTGTATCTTCATTCTCCATTTACTGAAATCATAATTTGGAACTATCTTCTTGAATATCTAAATGGAATTCAAATTATAATATGGTATCATATCCTTCACATGTAGGTTTCATGCTTGTTTCTCCCCATTGAACATCAAAAGCAGTTGGGTTTCCACAAAAGTCCCATATGATTATTTTCTAGCTATGAATATATTTAGAGCAGTGGAGAGGGAATGAAGGAACCTAAAAATATGTTCATGTCAAGAGGAAAATAATGATTCTAACAATTCATATGTTTTAGTGTATTTTGCATTGAAAATTGAGAGGTGCTACATAGCTTGTGTGAAGTTTTTTGATCTCTCAACCGAAACAATTATGGATTCTCAGTCTCCTAATCCTCAGATCCTCACAACTTCCAATTATCTTGATTGGAGAATTGATATGCAACTGGCCTTATGCAAGCATGTATACCACAGGATAGTACTTGGAAGAGAGGTTGAGCCCCATCAGCGTGTTGAAAGAAACAAGTTTTTGAATCACTTGGATGAAGCATTCGACTAGATATGTACTTATATATCCAGAGATATCCTCTTCCAACTAGAAGGTTTGAGGACACCTAGAGAATCCTAGGAGAAGCTTGAGAACTTTTTTTGCAAACAAGATGTGCTTCGAGGACACCTCCTAGAGAATGAGTTGGTAGATTTACATCCTAGCAACTTCGATACTATTGAGAAATTATTTACTAAATTCAAGTCTCTTGCACTTCAATGTAAACAGTGTGGAATAGAGCGAAAGGATGAGAATAATTTCCTTTCCATACTCATCAAACTCGGTTCTGAGTATTTTGTATTTGTTTATATATTTCATTCCAAGCGGGAGGGATTCCCCTATTGGAAAATTCCTTCATTAGATTCTTTTTCTGAATCCTTAATCAAGGAGAAAGATAAATTGTTTCAAATGGGAGTCATAAAGAACTCCAAAGATCAATATCTCCTAGTTACAGACTCTTCCAAAGAACAAGAAAAGGGGAAATCAAAGAAGAAGGAGCCAAACACAGCTAATTCAAAGCCTAAAATGAATCAACAAGCTTCCGAAGGGGCCTCTGCCTCTTAGAAAAAGAAGAAGATGTGTCCATAATATATGAGAGGTTTTCACCCTGAAAACTCCTGTCTAAAGAAACAAGTAAATCAGTGGACTTCTCTCCTCAATCAGAATAAAATTTCTCTCCCACAAGAAGCAAAGAATTCTGATAATGGACATGAAAATGTGTCATGCTTTGAAAGCATGATTACCTTGGTCAACAACTTATTTGATTGATTCTGGAGCCTCCAATCACATGGTTTCCTATAAGAATCTCTTCTTTACTCTCAACATCAAAGAAGGTCCCACTATTCACATGGGAGATGATTCCCAAATTCTAGCAGTAGGAAGAGGCACCATCAGAGCGAAGAAAGGTGTAATCATAGATGTCCTGTATCTTCCCTCCCTCACAGCTAATATGTTGTTTGTATATCATATGACTAACATCGGCTCATGAAAGCAAGTGTTATTTGTACGTGACTCAGTAGAGATCACAAATATATCAACTGGGGAGATTGTAGAAAAAGGGATTGTTGATCATGCCTCCAAGGCATATATGTTCTCTCACTTTATGCCATTCACAGTTCCAACATCACCAAATATTACATTCAAAGTTGATGAAGGTATAAACATTCCTTCACTTCCTATTGCAGATTCAGTTTCTATTCTTGACATTTCAGATTCAGATTCAAAAGAGGAGGAATCCGAACATGATCCATACATTGAGCTTACACCTCAAAGTGATCTAGACCCATATCCAACCTCTCCTCATTTAAGCATCCTAAATGGGCTCAATAGCTCATAGAAGTAGTTGGAGATGATTTTTGGGATCCATATGATAAGAGAAAAATGAGGTCCCAATATTAGAATGAGAGTGGTTCACTGTCTCACAGATCCTCTCCTTCCTAAGAGGTGTTTTTATGATGCTTGGGTCAGATCCTCAATCGTTCAAGGAATATTTCCATGATCTTAGATGGAAGGAAGCCATGGATGAGGAGTTTGATTCGCTACATGACAATAAGACCTGGGAACTTGTCTCCTTACCTCTAGGAACGAAGCTAGTTCAGTGAAAATGGATCTACAAAACTAAGATAGATATTGATGGAACCACAACGAAGTACAAGGATCGGTTAATGGAAAAAGGATACTCTCTAGTTCAAGGATTTAACTACAATGAGACATTCCCTCCAATAGCTAGAATGGACTCCATTATGCTAGTCTTGGCTATTATTTCTTCCAAAATATGGGAAGTACATCACATTGATGTTAAGAGTGCCTTCATCCATGGTGATTTGGAGGAAGAGATATATATATATATATATATGAAACAACCTGAGGGGTTTATTGATGATCCTTAGTCTGTAGACTAAGGAAATCACTGTATGGACTCAAACAAGCCCCAAGGGCTAGGTACTCCAAGATGTATGCCTTCCTCATCTCTCAGAAGTTAGAAAGGTGAAAATTAGATTGCAATGTATACATGAAGAAGAAAGAGGGGTTATTTCTTCTACTTGTATTGCATGTGGATGACTTGCTCATTACTTCCATCTCTGCTATTGGATTGAGCAGCATCAAGTCTACTCTTAACAAATAATTCTCTATGACCTACTTTGGACTATTAAGATAGTTCATTGGTATTGAAGTAATTCAAAAAACTTCAGGAATCATGATCTCACAGTCCACGTATTCATCAGACATGCTTAAGATATTCCACATGGAATATTGCAAGGCATCCCCTTGTCCCTTTTTATCAGGCATCAGGATTGAAGAAGGTGGTTACACACCTTTGGTGGAAATCACTCTCTACAGACAGCTCATTGGGAGGATTTTGTATCTCACACATTTGAGACTAGACATATCCTATGTTGTGAGTGTTGTTGCCAGATACATGTAAGAGCCACATGAGCTGCACTGGAAGGTAACAAAGAGGATATTGCACTATGTGTAGTGTACTATAGATTATGGGATCCACTATGTAGCTGGAGCATAACTGGATCTCACCAATTTTACATACTCAGACTATGAAGGATATGGAAATGATAGGAAATCCACCTCGGGTTTTGTATTCATGATTGGATTTGGGCCAATTCGTTGGTCCTACAAGAAGTAATTTGCACTTGCACTCTCTTCAGTAGAAGCAGAGTACTATGAATTTGTGAATGAAACTATTCAGGAAGTATGGATACATGGCATCTTAACAGAGTTCAAGATTCGAAATTCATATATAGTGGATCTTTATCATGACAATCAGAGTACAATAAAAAAATTGAGTTATCTTATTTAGAATAAGAGCACAAAGCACATAGAGGTTCACATGCACTAAAGTCGGGAATGGGTGCATGACATAACCATGACACTGTACTATTGTCTGACAGAGGATCAGATTGCAGATCTTTTTACTAAGTCTTTTACTGAAAAGAAATTTTCCTTTCTTAGGTCTCTTTTGGGAATTAAGGCTTGATTCTAAGTTCCTATTTTGAGGAGGTTTTTTCCCAAGAGGTTTTTCCTATCTCAGTTGTATTAAGTAGCATTCCCATCTTTTTAGATTTTATTTGGGTGACCTATGGTATTGTTACCAGAGCCCAAAGTTGTCCAAGTTAGGATTCAGTGGGGGTGTTAGGATTATTAATCCTCCCTTGACCATAATTTCTATTTAGATTATTTAGCCTAACCTAGGAACCTTAATTAATTATTGGGTCCACTAGTACAATTGGGTCCACTTGGACTAATGGGGCCACATGTACCAGTCACTAGAGTGTGGGGAATGCTTCTAGAAGTTAACTTCCACTTACTGCATGTGTATGCATCATTTTGGGTGACTCCTAGACCAATCCCTACATTTTAGGAGCCAATAGGAGTCTCGGCACCAACGTACATTAGTTAGTTGGATTTAGTACTAATTAGTCTTAGTTAGCCTCCAGTTACTTTCAGTTAGATAGCGTTAACTATGCATGGCTAATGCATGGATGCATGTGGAGTAGGCACCTTTTCCCACCTACCACACTCAGTTGCACTGAGTTAAATAGTTATTACTTATTGATTGGGTTGGTTAGAAATATGGGAGTTGATCTATTGGACTCCGATATTGATTGAGACACCATGAGTTAGATGATCAGTTAGATACAGTCAGATCTAGTGGATAGATTCAAATTGCTCCATAATTCATTCAAATTCTTTTCCTATGTAAACTATTGTAACACCGAATTTAATTATTGTGAATGATATTGTAAATTCTTGAGAAATACTCATTTGTTTCCTATGTGGTTTGTTTTTTCCAGTTTGTATCTTCATTCTCCATTTACTGCAATCATAATTCTGAACTATATGCTTGAAGATATAAATGGAATTCAAAGTCTATAGTTATTCATGATCTACTATGGTTTCGAACCTCTACACTAGTTATATTTTACTTATGTTAAATGTATGTAAATCTTTTCCATTAATCTATTTCCAAAAAATTTAATCAAGAGAAAAAATTATTGTTTTAAACTAATCCACAACTATTTTCGAATTTGGTCGAGAGCCAAAAGGAATTAGGAATTGTTATACTATATACATCCTATTAAAATAATTTTGTTACGAATCCAGATTTTACATATTAAGAATGATGGATTGGGATCATTTGGATATGATTAAAATACCTAAGAATATCCTAGTCATGAAAATTATAAATCTAGATATGCAATACAACTAGTTATCATATCCAAACTTATTCAACTAATTAATAAGGATTCACAAATATCTTATGGAATATCAAAAATACGATTCATAGCAATGTGGCTATAAGACCATTCAATGGAATCCACAATCATTTAAAAACAAACTACAACAAAAAAACATCTAAGTGGGGAAAGACAGTTTGCGGAGGCCAAATTCAAAAAAATTGAAAGGGAACATGCAATCTGCAACACGCAATTACAGAAGGACAAATGTGAAAGGTTAATTTGAAAAAGTTGAAAGGAAACCCGCAATATACAATTTGCAATTGCGGAAGGATAAATGTGGAAGGTTAATTAAAAAAAAATGAAAGGAAACCCGCAATACGCAATACACAATTGTGAAAGGATAAATGCAGAAGGTTAATTGGAAAAAGTTGAAAGGAAACCCGCAATCCACAATCCACAATTGCAGAAGGATAAATGTGGAAGGTTATTTTGAAAAAGTTGAAAGGAAACCCACAATCCAAAACCCGCAATTACGAAAGGATCATTGCAGAAGGATATTTGCGAAATGATCATTGTAGAAAGATAAATTTCAGAAATATCATTGCAGAAGGATCATTGCGGAAGGATATTTATGGAATGATCATTACAGAAAGATAAATTTCAGAAAGATCATTGTGAAAGGATCATTGCGGAAAGATAAATTTTGGAAATATCATTGATGAACGATAATTGTGGAAGGCTATTTGCAGAACGATCATTACGGAAAGAAAACTTTCGAAAAGAGAATTGTGGAAATACTAATAAACAAATAAGTTAAGGATAGAACAAATAACTGAATTGGAGCCTAATTTTCAGAGCAGAGTTCAATGATTGAGGAAAAGTTGAATGAACAAGTAAAGTTAAAATTGACCAATGAACCTTCAAAGTTTAATAATGCCATGTTATAGTTAATTTAAGAACAATATAATTTATTACTAAATGTCACCCGTAGGTTGAGGAACACCTAATTATTTTGTTCCCTTAGCAAACATTTACATTGCACAATCCATCATGTAGTAGTAAATTATGTTTAGTAACATAACGAAAAATGTGACGAATATTCTTAGAAGCATATAGGGTCTTTAATGATGTGTCTATAGATATCTATGTTTTATCAGAAAAAAAGTTTATATATGGATTTTTGAGGTGTGTGACAATTGGAAGAAAGATATCTCTTTGGATTTGAAGGGCTATCTTTGAGTACAAAAGTTGGTTTGAAAAAGTTACCTCTACCTCTTCCTTCCATATCCAAGATAGTTTGTAGAGATATAACAATGAGTGTTGGGGTTAGATAGAGAGAGAGTGGTGGGGGGGAGGGAGAGAGATTGAGGGGTGGTAAGGGGTTATAGGTAGAGAGAGAAGGGGTGTTTTAAGGGTTTAGAGATAAATAATGAGGGGGGTGTTAAGGGTTTAGAGGTAAATACATAGGGGGTTTAGGAGAAGGGGATCAACATAGTGAGTGAAAGGGTTATTAATAGTTAAGGAGAGGAGGGGGGAGATAGAAAAATATAGAGAGGAGGGGTCTAGTGTTAGGGGGAGGCATAGGGATGGGTGTGTGTGTGTGTGTGTGTGTGTGAGAGAGAGAGAGAGAGAGAGAGAGAGAGAGAGAACCAATGTGGTGGTGGTGTGTTTGGGGTTGAGGGTGAGATAGAGGGGTTCAGTTTAGGTGTAGGTTGAGGAGTAGGGGAGTGAGGGAGAGTGAGAGAGATTGTGAGAGAGATTGTGGGATGTGATTGTAGGGTATGAGGAGGAGGGGGTTAGAGGTACAAAGAGAGGGGGGCTCTTTTGTACCATAATGGGGGAAGGAAAGTGTATTGGGGGTATGAACAATGGTGTGAGGATATGGTTTTAGGGAGAATTAGGGAATTTTTAGAGAGGAGGAAAGGGGTGAGAGAGAGAATAGGGATGGTGATTAATAAGGGTTTGGGGGAGATACATGGCTAGGTTAAGGATCATGGGAGAGAGCGAGTGAGAGGGGATTGGAAAGAGCTAAGAAGAGAAGGGGAGTGGGAGGGATAGGACGGTGGGGTTAAGGGAGGAGTAGGATGGGGTGTGTTAGGCAGAGTAGGACTATGAGGCGTTAGGGATTGAGATGGCATTGTGTTAGATTGTTTTGGGGGTCTTTGGGAGTTGGAGAGTGGGTGTATTAGGGGGTTTGGGGGGTAGTAGCGTTTTTTTTTCACTAAAACTTTCACATATCTTTTAATGATAAAGTGTCCATTTTTTTATTATTCTAAAACATGCACGTGTTTCATTTTGGTTGGAAAAAAATGAATTTGAATTTGAGTTTTGTAGCACTAAACCTGAACCCCTACACATGTCGGCATGGCATCTTTTTGCTTATGTGTCTGCTTCATATTTTTGTTTGGATTCTACAAGTCAGTTACATGAAATTTCATAAACCATGGATATTTCATCATTACAAACAATTTTTTAGTTAGTTCATGTTTAGCTGCTGGTTACGGTATGCTACACACAATTGTTTTTTTATGAAAATTTAGAAACAAAGCACATATTTTCTACTGATTCCAAATATATACTTTTTAAAAAGAATACANACCTATCCCCAAATTTATATTAAAAAAGTGTTTAAGACCTATACAGTATTTCAAATTTTAAGCAATTTCATTGGCTAACACATGATGACATGGAATTTGAATAAAAGTTAAAAGGCCCATTTTGAGTTGAAATTTCCTCTAATGTTGCTTTCTTACTTTTCTTGTGTCATGTTGAAGGTAAGCATTTTATTGTTTTTTTTATTATGCACTTTCATCTGAAATTTCATTAATGTTTATTGATTTTAAACGGGTTAATGGGGTTTACAAGATTGATTTCCAACCTTTAATTCATTAAGTTCAAACTTCTTGAGGCACCAATGAGTCTAACCAATACTTGATTCAAAGGTAAAAGAAAAGCTATTTGAAAGTAGCGAATCATTGCAATGGCTCGTTTCAAGATTCTGCAAGGTGAACACGTGAATATCTTAAGCATTGTAATCCTCTAGTTTCTATCAAATAAAACTAGGAAAAACTTATAAGTAATGGAATTGGGCCTAGGATGTGTTGTAAGAAATGCAACATTATTGCATGCACTGGTTTGAGGAAACATTATCCCAAGGTTCTGGAGTGCAAAAACGTCTAGGTTCTAAGTCCTTGATGTGTATCTTCATCGTTGCATACTTATCCCTCGATGCATATGGTTTGGGACTTGCATAGGTCGTGGAGCATTTAGCCTAAAATAATATTAGTGGTTATAATTTCTATGCTGAGTTCACGGAGTTTAAACATTCATAAAACTGGCTTCCTCATGGATAAAAATCCAAACTGAGCAAAAACTTCATGAAGGACAGATTAAAAGGTCAAATGGTTCAAAAAAAACCCCTATGTCCTAAACAAGTTTGCATTCTACAAGCAAGGGCATGAAGATGTCCGTGAGGTTGGGCTCAAATAAAAAAAATTCTTATTATATTTTAGTTGTGCAAACCGAAACGAATATAACCTACAACATTGGTATCATGGGAATGAAAACATATGCTATATAAAGGAGGGGAAAATACCTTGGCTCATAAACTACGGTGCGCCTTCCATTATACAGATACAAAATATTTTATTTTATAAATAAAGAAACCAAAAGTTCCATAGGTGAGAAGCCTACCTCTCAACTGTTGAATTCCCATCAGTGGGGAATAATGCAATGGATCCAAATGTCTCTCCTTGGTTGGTCCCTGTTGTAAATGAAATCATATTTTTATATAAAAAATGATAAAAAAATGTCAATAATGAGGTTGGTGGTGACATAAATGCGGTGGTTGTCACATTAAATGTGATGTTTGTCGCAACGCCATTGGCACGAAGCTCAACCACTTGCTACGAAAGAAAAAGTTGTGTTGATAATTTCAAACATCCTATGATGCTAGCAATGGAGATTCATGAGTTATTATGATTGTGTCGATGGATAAAATTGATTCTTCTCTAACCGTGTCAGCAAGAACTCACCAAAATATTTCAATGTGGTTTTCTCACAGATTACCTTATCAACCATGACCATATCAAAAAAAGTATGAATTTCCCTGAAAACTAGGCAACAATTAATCGTCAGCAACATTCATTGATTTCTACGATCATTTCAGGGGTGACTCAGGAGTTACTCCCAACCGTGTCGGCGAGTTTCCTCGAGTTGCATAGAAACGATGCTTCAGGATAAATAATTCTTTTTATCAAGCTGACCGTGTTAGAGAGACTAGATGAGTTCCTCTAACACATCGGAGAAACTATCCGAGTTACTCCGATATGTTGGCAAAAAACATGATTTTTAACTTAGCCAAAAATTATTTTCTCAAATTTTGGGAAAAAACTAAGTGTTTCAAGATGGATTCTCTAGAGAAGAAAACACAGTCTAAGAATGATTTCAATCAAAAATACAAGGAGGGGACCTAAAATATAAAAAAAATGGGGAATTAGTTGCAGCAGCAACACACATTAGAGGAAATTTCAACTCAAAATGGGCCTCCTAAGGAAAATTAATAAAATAATATTTATTAATTGTGATGGAAGAAAAAAAAACTACTTTTTTGTTCGTATTTTCGACATATCTCCCTGTGTTTTTACTGAAATTTCGATTAGGAGAGATCGTTGGATGCAAAATTAAATTACGCATCCAATGAGTACCCACTCCAAATACTTTTGGTGAGCCTCGCTACCCCAAAAACAGGAAATACATGAAAAAATGTGATGATGATGTCATCATCATCACATTTTTTTCATGTATTTCTTGTTTTTGTGGTATTGGGTCATCAAAAGTATGTTGAGTGGGTACGCGTTGGATGTGGAATTTAATTCCACATCCAACGAGCTCTCTCGATCGAAATTTGAGTAAAAAAGCAGGGAGATATGTCGAAAATATGAACAAAAAAGTAGTTTTTTTTATGATACCTATCCCCAANCTTTTTGAATTTTAAAGCATTTTGATTGGCTAATACATGATGACATGGAATTTGTATTATTTTTGGAAGGCCCATTTTAAATTGAAATTTCCTCTAGTGACCTATAAGGTGATCTATGGGAAATGGAAATAGAGGAGAGGGGTACCCCTATCATTAATTTGATTTACTAATTCCCATGGAGTTTATGGTTAATCAATCCAAGATACAACCCTCATTTTGTGGCATGTTGAAGCTCACCTCCTAGAGGCTTTCATGGAATTGAATCCCTACTGAGGGTATATAATTCCAACCGTGAAAAAAAATGGGTTCTAGGAGGTATTTAAAGTGGTTCTAGCAAGGTTCCACATGTTAATTCTAGCCACAAATTATTGGTCAAGGAATTTGCAAAGTTGATCTATATGTGCAAAAATTGTATACTACCTGTATTGAGTGAAACACTAATTTCCAAAATTGAGATATCAGGTGATCTATGGGACATGGAACTAACATATAGGGGTACCCTTAGCATTAATTAGATGTCTTAATTGCAATGTATTCAACAGTTCATCAATATGAGCAATGATCCTCATTTTATGGCATGTTGAAGCTCACATTTTAGAGGCTTTCAGGGACACCTCTTAATCCCTACTAGGGGCATAGAATTCCAACTACTTAACAAAAATGGGATTTTGGAGGTCCTACAAGTGTCTAGGAAGGTTTCATGTGAGAAATATCTCCATAATTTCTTGGTTAAGGAATTTACAAATTTAACTATTATGTGCAAAAATTACACAATCACTTATTGAGAGAAACCCTAATTTTCAAAATAAACCTATAAGGTGATCTATAGGTCATAGATCCATGGGAGAGGGGAACCCCTGGAAATATCCTGATTCCTTGAATCCATTGGAGTATATGGTTCATTATTTTGAGCCATGTTCATCATTGTATGGTGCATTACAACTTGCACCCTAAAGGATTTTAGAGACACATGGTGAACTCGAGCCTGAGCCATATAATTCAAAGTGGTCAGTAGAATTGAGTTCCATCAACTTCTCTATGTTTTTTTGGGTAGGTCCCACTACATGTTCACACTACCCGTGATATATAGATAGAGGTATTTCTAAATCTGACCACTTATTGTAAATATTACATTACATATCACTCACCAAAACCATATCTATTGAAATCGTTAAACAAGGTAATTTTTGGGCCATGAAGCCATAAAGGATAGGAACCCCTAGCACTATACTGATGTCCTAAACCAAATTTATTTAATGGTTCATTGATCTGAGCCATATTCATCATTATATGGACTGTTACAACTCTCATACTAAACACTTTTAGGGACACATGGTGAATCTGAGCTGAGGCCATAGAATTTGAATCTGGAAGTAGAAATGAGTTCTATTAGTGTGAACACATCCAAAAGGGTAACAAACATACATGGGAGTTTATATAACCTAGTTAGGATTCATGGTTTTTATTTTTCCCCCAATGCAAGAATTTTCATCTGTTCTAATGAGAAAAACCCTAGAGTCTTATCCTACTGAATACAAGGCACTTATGTCCATGGGACTCGCAAGAGTCAATCACATCTATATGTAATCCAATGCCAAAATCCAGTAGAATCATATATTTAATGATCTAATACAAATTATTTGTCATATGTCTATTAGCAGGTAGATCCCTGTAGCCATTTAGGGACACATATCAAATCGGACCTAGGGAAAAGTTGTAAAGGTGTGAATGCTTGATACTAGATATTGGTCGATGGTGACATTCGATAAATGATATTAGTGATTTTTTAGTGATAGTTAGTGGCTAGAAACTAAGGTTTCTAGGATTTTGAACACAAACTAGGCTCTAGGCTACAAACTAGGGTTTCTAGGGTTTAGATTTGAAATTAGGGTTTAGGCTACAAACTAGGGTTTCTAGGCCTTTCTCTAAGATTTTGAAGCTAGTATTGGCTTGGGTTATTAAGCTCAGGAATATTTTTATACCCTATATTAACAATTGAATTGGGATTTTCATGAAAAATTGGGGTGTTGACTAATTTCATTGGAGGACTGACTTTGAGATTAAAGGTAGAGGAAAGGGCTGCATCCTAGAGGAGGGGGCTACAAGCTAGGGTTTTCGGGGATTATAATATAAACTAGGGATTCTTGGACTCTTGTACATATTTTTAGCACACTAGTTTAGATACAAATGGATGAATATGAATATATATGTACACTGAAGTTTTCTGGCATCCTTATATAGTTGCAACATGCAGTCTTTTGGACTCTTGTGCATATTTGTGCATAATGGTTTAGATTCAAATCGATGCACATGAATGCACAAACTAGGGGTTTTTGGGATCTTGTTAATATTTGTAGCATAATGGTTTGGATTCAAATGGTGATGGACACTTCTAAGGATAGATTAGGTTTCTAGGTTTATAGATTAGGTTTCTAGAGTTATATTTGTGTTTCTAGGGTATATTATCTTTCTAAGGATATTTTAGGTTTTAATGTTTGTAATCTAGTTCCTACATTTCTAAATTAGGTATATAGTTTATATTTGTGTGGATGATGGATGATAATATTATGGTGTATTTTGATGATGAAAATTATGAAAAATGGGATGGTGATGGTGACAACATCGGAAGGAGGAGGATGGTGGTGATGGTGGAAATAGGCATGACATGGATGAAGCATGATGGTGATGGTGACAATGGGCATGTATATAGTGAAAATGAGCATGGGGATGTTGATGGTTATAATGAGAATGAAAATGTGCATCAAGATGCATATACCATGTTGTAATTATATGGGATAAAAAAATAAAGACAACAAATCCATCACAAATATTGTGCAATTTATCAATTTGTATAAGTTTATGCAATTTATCAATCTATCAAGCTATCAATATCCAACAACAATTGTCAAAATATTATTGTCAATAATAATGATACCTTGAAACAAAATCATAATATACATGTACAATACATACTTGTAAAATAGTACACAATATAACATGTAGAGATATATGAATACCTACCCATGGTGATTCAACTATACCATCGGGATCACTTATAATACCAATGGTATCTTTTAACCTATCATGGTCAGAGTAAGTAAATAAGTGTTGTGCCTTTGAGGAGTTATTCCATGGAATTATTTGTAGATGGATTTTTGTATACAATATGACCTAATCTACAAACTTCAAATAAATAACCTTTTTTCTTTGGTGCATGGGAAACTTATATCAAATATTCTCCTTTGATAACCATCAACCCAATCAGAAAATCATTCCCATTGGAGTCTCTTAATGAGACATTCAAGGTTTGGTTCCCATCCAAGCAACGTTCTAACTAATATTTATTTCCCCATTCATTATCTCTTGGGGAAGCCACTGCATATATGTTCCCTATATAAAATAAGATACCAACATAGAAGTTATCCAAGTAAACACAACTAGTTGTCAAACATTTACAAATTATCAAGATATTAATAAAACCCTGTTGTATGAGATATGATATGTGGTCATAGTGTGGTGAAATACTTGATTGTTCCTCCAGCAACTGGGATAGTTTTATAGTTATATGTTAACCAATGGGGAGTGATACACGATTCGAGTTGTCAACCCAATATGTGGATTCACAATTGTCCCATTCACCACTACTACATGGAGAATAAAAATATGATTTTCCTTATCCATGTTTATACTATACCATTGTTTAACATTCTAACTGAAGGAAATGCATGATTTCTTGGAAAATATTGCATTTATATAGGTGTGACTGATCTACATTGACTTCCTCCCAAAAATATCTATGTACATGTGATTTCCTATGTGACTGGTCTTCATATCTTCTTTCTCCCTCCGCCATGACTAAATAACACCATTCAAAAATGATTTATGCATCTCAGATGATTGAAACTATTATGAAATTCATTTCTTTCCTACTTAATGCATTCTTGATGCATGCACTTTCTCCATCATCTTCCCTTTTTCTATGTCCGATATCAAAATATTTTTGAATATGTGGCTCCTTGGGACTTTTATGGAGCATACACAACCATGGGAAGAAACAAACATTTTTTAATTTCCCTGCACAACCATTACACAAAATCCATTATTGATTCATCTATATACTGTTATCCTTCAAGTGATTGTATAACAATTGAATGTTATGTTGTACAAAATCCAAGTTGTGACACTTGTTATCATTTATGTAGAAGCGATACTCCAATATAAACCTGTAGTCTTTAGTACTATGTACCTGATGTCTATAGGTGATATGGACCATTATGTTGAATTTGTATAAGTGATAATATTGACTCAATATCATTTTATAGTTTAAGCATGTAGATTTCTTCAAAATTTACTACTAATAAGATTTTCCCAATAGGAAATGTATCCTTACACATTCTAGTTTTCTCATCTTACCAACGAGCCACATTTAAATGCTTTACATATGGTTATGTATTTTCAAATAATACCTCCATGAAGTCACAAAATTGTACCTGGTATATCAACAATAAATAAATATATCAATAGATTGTTACATATGAAATTGCAATATGAATAAAAAAATAGTATTTAAGAACTCATTAGCAACCTGAGAAGTGACCAATTGTATTTTTTTTCTTTCATTCTCTCCACCAATATCATATGTGACATATTTGGATGAATGGAAGTTCATCTATTTCCTCTCAATTTCATCCTCACTAGTCATATGTATGAATTTGTCCAATAAGGCCATTCCACCACACCTTGGCCATGTCCCATCTATGCAATATATTTGATAAAATGTGCAACCTTCTAGCCTTTTACACAAAATTATATGAATAAAGGTTTTAGATGACATCAACATCAATGTAGTTGAGAATTTTTGCATAAGTATTATGCCATACACACATAGTATATGTGTGCGTGTGTGTGTGATAATAATAACCATACTCAATGTGGTATCTAAAATAGGATGTGTTACAAGATGTGCTTATTTTAACATACAATGGTTTGCATTTCTTGAAGGATCATTCTCCTAAGTTAAGTTCAGTATGTTCATTCCTAAATATCTCATCTAATTATGTTTATGTCATGTTAAGAAAATGTTTAATGCAGGGCTCATTATCTTTTGAACCCCTTCTCAATTTTAGTACATCTTTTTGGTTGGAAGAAGGTTTAGGGTTGTCATGCCAAAAGTATTGCACCAATCCCTTTATCACATCAATGAGCTTCATATCAAAGAATGCAAACCTATCAATGAAGGACCATACATTGATTTGACCATTTTCAAGTTGTTCTCTTATAACATCATACTTATGGAGTGCTTTGACATCCAAATTAACAAATTCAGATGTAGACTTAAGAAGACAAAGGGACCTAAATATTTTGTCCATGATTGATTGTGAGAACACTTGGTGAGCAAAAATGTGATCCTTTGAATAATATTTCTTTCCAATTGTAATAAATTCATCTACTAAACTTCTAACAATATGAGAATTTGGTTCAAAACCATTTATCATCTTTATCATTAACATTCTCCTAACAGCAACCATACACCTAAATTTGAATAATGATAAAATTAATCTACATTTATCTCTATCCACTACAACAAAACCCTGTGATTAACTTCTCTTTTTAATTCCATTTTTGCATCTAGACCATCTATCAATATATTTTTCTTCATTTTTTGGACAAAATGGTGCAATTTCATGGGTTGGGGATATTTTAGTCATTTTCTACATCTTTTCTCTAAATCTAGTTCAAATTATGGTGTAATTTGCACCGGGTTTTGTAAATTGTTATGCGTCAGGTTTTGCATCGGGTTTTACACCAAGTTTTGTGCCTAGTTTTGTGCCTAGTTTGTACATATACTCTTGTTGCTCCCTCTTTTACATCCATGTTTTCCTCCACTTTTATGCCCAATTTTTCATCCACTTTTTCATTCTTTCTTACATCCTCTTTTTCATCCACTTCCACTTATTTTTCTGTATTCCTTTTAGCATCCCCTCGTGTGCAAATTTTTGCATCAAAGTTTTGATCATATTTTGAGGCTAGTTTTGCATCTGGTTTTGTTTCACCCACTTTTGCATCCTCTTTCACATCCATTTTTTCATCCAATTTTGCACCAAAATTTTCATCCCTTTTTGCATCCCATTTTTCATCCATGTTTAAGTCTTTTTTTGGCATCTACTATTGCATTCACTTTTGCATCCACTTTTGTCACATCCCAATTCACACCCATTTTTGCACCTACTTTTCCACCCACATTTTCTTGAACTTTTTCATCCACGTTTGTATATTTTTTGCATCTAAGTTTACATAATTTATTGCATCACTTTATGCATCCACTTTTGCATCCACTTTTGCATCGTTTTTTGCATTTGGTGTTACATCTAGTTTTGCATCTAGTGTTGTTGCATCCACTTTTGCATCCAATTTTACATCCATGGTTGCATCCACTTTTGTGTCACTTTTTTCATCATGTTTTGTTTCCACTATTTTGTCATTTTTTGCATCCACTTTTACATCCCCTTTTGCATCCTTTTTTTGTGCACCCAATTATGCACCCACTTTTGCACCTACTTTTTTTGCATCCATGTTTTTATCCACTTTTGCATCCATTTTTGCACCTAGATATCGAAGATGACAAAGAGGATAATTATTATGATATTGAGGATGGATATGGTGATGATCATAATCTTGTTGATAATGAGTAGAACGATGAAAATTATAATGATGAAGATAATGATGATTATGACGACGATGAAAATGATAATGACGACATTGACGATGATTATGATGGCAATGAAATGAATGATGATTATGGTGATGATGATGATGATGAAAATGATGATGAATACAAAGAGAATGATGATGTCGATAATATTAATAAATAAAGTTGTTATTTATCATGCATAGATTGTATGTGTCCTACATGACCCTTTTCCACTAATCACATATTTTGGGTAGATTATATTTCTTATGCCAAAGGTAATGATGAATAACTGATGACAATGTCAATAATCATGATGATGATGATGATGATTATGACGATTCCAAGGAAAATGGTGACATGAATGATGATTATGACTATCGTTATAATCATGATGACAATGAAAATGATGATCATCATCATCATCATTTCCATCATCGTCATCATCTAAAACATCATCACTTTCATTGTCATCTAGTTCATCATCATCATCATCATCATTCATGTCATTATCATTAGCATCGTAACTGTCATTGTCATCATTACCATCATCATCATCAAATTCATCATCATTGACATCATCTTCAATCATCATTATCTATATCATCATTCATCACATCATCATCGTCATCATTCTCATCATTGTTATTTTCATCATAAAAAAACAACATTGTCATCATCATCATCATCATATAATCACATCATTGTGAATGTCATTATTATCAAATCAATTACATCTATTGTGTCCACTTTAACACCCCAAATCAATTACATTTATATTCTCATTATGCTAGGTTGTCTAGGTGAAAAATAGATTCATTATATCAGGATGATGCTAAAGTGGATGCAAATTATCAAACCCAAATACTGATGTGTATCATCATAACACTTCGTGTGATGTTTGTATAAATTTTTCCATTCAAATTATTATTGATTGCTATGTGCTTAAAGTTATTTGATAACAGAATCTACAAATAAAATAAAAACAAAACACTGATGAGATTTTATAATTGATATGTATAAGAGAAAAACATATTTTAGAGACACACCTCTTTCTATCCCTTTGGATTTATCCCTTCTTTGTTTAATATAAACACATATACTACAAACCCCCATCCTTGACCTGTTAGGGATACAGACATTGTTGAACTCTATTTTCCATAGTCCTGCAAAATATGCATATCTGATGAAATTGTTGTTTCCTTCATCCCCTTGAACAAATTCCGTGTACAAGTTGTAGATTTCTGCCTTGAGAAATTATTTGGAATGTGTATGGTTTCTCTATATGGCATACTCTCTCCATTCTTAGAAAATACTTCACACATCCATGATATTGCAATGTTTGTTATTGGCCCACTAGCTCTTGCATGATATTCTTTAGAATCAAAATTGGGATCCTTTTCTAGCCTTTCTTGGATTCTTAATAGTCCAAGGTTACCAATTGAGTGAATTATTTTGAATTACCTTTTGCAAAGCAAATCACTTCTAATGCAATAATCATAACCTGTCTTTGTGGAAATCATGCACCCCACTAAATATGAATTTTGCATATTTTTGTTCACTGAAAGATATGCTAGCCTTTTCTCCAAGGCACAATTGTAGTGCATCTATTTCAAACAATGTTTTTGACAACACTCACTTGAAATCAAATCAATAATAGAACTTGGACTCGTGAGAAAATATTTTCTAGACCATGTATAACTAGAATTATTTGGATTGATACAATATGGTCTATTCCTACATTTAATATTTCTCATTGTTAAAATTTTCCTTTGTGTTTCATGTACCATTGCATCCACCTCATTTGAATGAGTGTCCTCATAACTATGGCGAATATCATCTCTCTCATTGACATTATCATCACCAAATTTAGTAGTAGATTGATTATCCTTATCAATATAATGTTGATCACTTGAGGTTAAATGAACATCATAAACAATATTTGTATCTTCACCACTAGAAGGTTCATCCTCACCAAAATCATCATGTGTCCCATTAAAATCCTCACTTGGAGGAAAATCATCATCGATGCCATCAAAATACTTGCTTGGAGGAAATTCATATTCAGGTCCATTGTTGTTTCCTTCATCCTCACTAAGTCATCATCTTTCATATTAAAATCCTTGATTGGAGGAAAATCATCATTGGTGCCATCAAAATCCTTTCTTCCAGAAGAAACATTATTAGTCCCATTGAAATCCTCACTTGGAGGAAAATCATTAGCAATGCTAATAAAATCCTCGCTTGGAGGAAAATCAGATACACCATTATTGGTTCCCTCATCCTCACCAAAATCATCATCGGTACCATCAAAATATTCACTTGGAGGAAATCAAACTTTGGTGCTTTGAAAATCCTCGCTTGGAGGGAATTCTTGGCTAGGAGGAAAATCATCATTGGTGCCTTGAAATTCCTCTCTTGGAGGAAAATCATTGTTGGTGCCTTGAAAATCCTCGCTTGGAGGAAAATCATCGTTGGTGCCTTGAAAATCCACCCTTGGACGAAAATTTTCATCATCTTGCTCAATTCCTTCAAAATATCAACTTGTAGGTGGTATTCATCATCATCACTACTTCCTTTAAAATCCTCGCTAGGAGGAAAATTATCATCATTTCCTCTCAAATCCTCACTTGAAGGAAAATTTACACCATTTATATAAATTGAGCTGATTTTGGATGAGTCCATGAATTTTTAGTAAAATTATCTCCTACTCTCCTCACACGAGAAGTATAATGGTGAAATTGTCAACCTCCAATAGTGAAAAGAACTATTTTTTCCTTCCAAAATCCCCCCCAAAAAATTTCCCTCCAAAGTTTTGCTACAAAAATAAATTGCACATTTGTAACGCATTAATACAATTGATGAAGTTAATATCATATTTCATATTAAAAAATTGTAACAATATTAATTAAATTACATGTAAACTATAATCTATAAATTTTGTAATAATATATTTGCTCTCTACATTAATTTTTTTATCCCACACTCATAACACAACTAAAATTTAATTTACTTCCATCCTATTTACATTTTGTAATAATGCATTAGTGAATTAATATTCGCTTTTTCTTTTTATTCACATTTGAATTTTGAGCAATTTAATAGTGCTTTGCAGGATAGTTTTCGTATAATAAATTTGTCTATTTTTATCTTGTTAATTTTTTTCCGTTTATCGTTCTTTTTTAATCACACATTCATGTAGAGGTTAATTAAACTTAATATATGAAATATAAATGTTATTTGGTTTCTACAGTCACCTCTTGCAAAACAACAATTACAAACATTGCAACAATCTACAAGGATTTTAAGGACCACCAAGGTGATTTTTAAGGTTAGTTTAATTTACATTTTTGTACAATGTAATTTTATTTGTCTATTTTAGACTGGCATTCCATTTGGATGAACAAGGGTTAAATTTCATGTTTTTTTTTATTTTTTTCTTTTCGGCTTCACATCCTCGTTGAATGCACTGTGGTTAAATTTAACATGATTTTTTTTGTTGGGGCTAGGCCTTAGGTGGGATCCTACAAGTTATAATTTTTTGGGGGGGGGGTTGATGTGCCCCTAAGGGAAGAAGGGGCTATGCACCCCTATGGGTAGCAGGGACGAGCGTTGGGTGCCTTTTGGGAACCCAAAGTGCACACCCAATAGGGTGCATGATTCTCAAAATTGCGCTGCATTGTTGGGGCGTGCTTTGGGAACCCAAAGGGATCTCGCAGGAGGAGCATAGCTCCTCCTCGCTACCCATAGGGGCATCTTGTGCACCCCTATGGGAATAGGGGAGGAATTTCTCTCATCCCTTAGGCATCCTTTGGGTGCATTATTCTCATAATCATGCAACCCTATTGGAGTGCGCTTTGGGATCCCAAAGGGTGTCCGACAACTCCTCCCTACTTCCCATATAGGGGTGTGCTGCCCCCGAGTGTACAAAGTTCCCACCGAAGCCCAACCTCAAAATAAATAAATAAATTGTAAATTTTTGGCGACCACCATGGCCAATCCCAACATAAAAAAGAAAATTAAGAAAAAACTTACATTAAATTTAAGCAGAGTGCATCCAAAGGGCACACGAAGTCGAAGGGGCCGCGCGATTATAGTTTTGTTGTTTTCTGAAGATAAACTATTTTTTTTGTTTTCTTTTATAGGGTGAATGGCATCATGAAAAGTATTTGTAAACATGTTTGGAGCAATATTAGCAATGGATTAATTGAAAAAGAAAACAATTGAGTCACATAATGTTTTCCATGACGAAGTTGTGTCCATCAAGGATTTAAAAGAAAAAAATGCAAGGGAATGGAAACATGTGCGAGAGGAAGAGAAAATTGACTATTCTTGGTTTCTGAAAGATAAATATCAAGGGAACGAAGATACTATTCGTTTACATTGTGCAACATCTGATTGTCTAAAAAACGGTTATCACTCACTAGGATTATTGCAAAATATTTGTTTGTTTCCAGGTAAAGACTTTGTTTATGCACTAGTGAAACAAGATAATACCTATATCAAAATACGATATGGTTTGAATTTTTCAAACTATGAAATCAATGAAATTTTCACTGAATTTTGTGTGGGATTCATGCATGATATTGAGTACAAAAGTATAAGTTTCTATATTTTTGTATGTTTTTAATTTTTTATCATTTGGAAGATATGACAATGTAATAGCTTTAATACAATGGTGTTTTTATTTTGCAGGATTTTTACATGCCACTTTATCATATTCTAAATGTAATTTATTGTTGGAAGTGGTTTTGGTAAGTGAGTTGTGCAGTGTCGCGGCAGCTGTGCAAGTTCACAGTTGCGCAGGTTTCTTTAAAAAAGAAAAAATTGTGCAACTCACTTACCAAAACCCGTTCCAACATTTATTCCACTGAATAAATCCCTATGGATTTCATTAGTGATACTCTTCAAAAGGGAGAAACATGAAGGAATAAACAAGTGAAAATGTACAAAACTAAAGAACTACAAAAAAAAGGAAAGGACATCCAAAAATCAACTGAAGTACCTAACAAGGTCACATTTAAAAAAATATTTCACCCAACTGAACTTGATCAACAAATTATTGTTGATGAGGATGCTACTTTTGCTGGTAAGAGTAAGAAACACTCTTCTAAAATAAATGTTAAATAGGGTTCTTTCATTGTTGATCAGCAAGTTGTTCATTTAGATACACCAACTTCAAGACATAAAAGGAGGAGACACAATGATGAATCCAATGTTAACACCGAAAATCAAAGTGAAATTTCTGGGGATAGTTTGGATATCATAACTCAAGGCGGTGATATAGATGATGGTGTTTTTAAGACAACACAAAATCCCATTTGGGATGAATTGCAGAAGGATAAGTTGGTTCATGCAATGTGAATACATTTTATTTAAATATTAAGCAACTTTATAGATTGAAGGAAGGTCAAGAAAAGTATCAAATTAGGAAACCACATCACTTGCATGCTCATAACTTGAAAGCATTAATGAGGTTCAATCCTTATGCACATGTGGTTGAATACCTAGTTCTTGTTGACCCGGAAGATGTTCCTATTAGAGATGCATTTGTTGAATCAAGGTGTTTTGATTAAAACTAGTAGGTTTTAGGGAGGGAATCATTTTGTAGAGGCTAGAAGAGAATTTATGCAAGAGTTTCCCAAAAACCCCATTTTTCAAATAGTCAAATGCATAATTTATGTTGGTTTAACAAATGTCGAAGCAAAACTATTGGCATCGGATCATAACAAAAATATTGAATATAGGATGTCCATGACATTCATTTAAAGGGTCATATTTATCCGCAATGAATTTGAACAAATGTGTGGTGGGGATAGATTAAAAGTTGATGCATATTTCCGGAAACAATGTTGTATGGAAATAGGTTTCCTGATTAAAGAGGACAATATGAAATAGAAAGGTTTGAAAGGAAGTGATGCATTTAGAGCCATATATAACTATTTTCAATTGGAATTTAGAATGGGGACAATATGGGATTTCATTGAATATATATTTAATATCTTGGATAATATTGGCATCAAAAATCAAAAGGTAAAAAAAATTAAAGCAGGTGCATGGAGTAGTGGTCAAGGAGGACCTGACATAAAGAATTTTCTAGAAGATACGAATATAAAACCTTGGAGCACATTGCAAGGTGTGAAGGATAAAACGCTTATATCAACAATTTTGTCACATTTAAATTTGGGTGAATTATCCATGGAGGAAATGTGCAATGGATTTGAAAAGTAAGTATGTTGATTGGTTTATGTTTTGAAGTTTATTTTTTGACTTTAGTATGTTTTATTAATTAAGCATTATGTTATATAATTAGATATTATTGTAAATGTAATTTATTTTTACATTGTGTAGTTATAAGGTTTACATGAAAATATAAGAGGATATGGTTAAAATGTTGGGGGAGAAGAGGTTTAATTTAATTTCAATCCAATTGATTATATATTTTTTAATTATACATATAAATATTTTCTCAAATATTCCAAAGAAGTGTTTAGTACCAGAGTCTTTCAAAATTCATATTCAAAGAGACAAAATAGAACGACAAAGAAAGAAACACCTTGCAAATGTCGAACTTGATGATACCCTTGATAATCACGTTTGGAATGGGCTGGAAACTATACAATATAAAGTGATTTTTGTTGATTGTGCAAACATTGAAAATATTTCTCCTAAGAAGCAACACTCCCTAGTAATTGCAGACATTCCTCATGGCTACAAAATAAAAAAATTACTTATGATCGTGAACCTTATACTTACCAATTATTCAATAAAGTGGTTTCAAGATTTATTGATGTCACAACATCACCTCTATGGATATTTCTTTTTTTTTCATTCAAATGTACAAGGAGGAGCAGTGATAACAACATTCAAGGATAAAGCAAATTCAAGGAAGCAAATGTATTCGTAAGATAATTATACTGTGTTATTAAGCATTTGAAATTATAAATGAAATTTATTTTTATATAAGTTAATTAGATAATTATTTAATTATGTTACAGAAATAAACCTAATATTCATAGATTGAGCAGTGATCCATTTATGAGTGACATTGAAATAATACATCTTGCATGTTGGACAAAACATGAGACCTATGAATCTCTTTTAATCAATGAAAGAAGTTAAGGAAAATACATTCAAATATTGACTTATAATGTTGTGGTTAAAAGGTTGGCATATGAAGAAATATATTTGAAAGGAGATATTGTAAACATCTACTGAAAACAGAAAGAATTAATTAGTTATCTCATAGATACATTTTCAAAAGAAGGAGATTGGATTTTATATTTGTTCTCACGATTAGCTAATATTTATGATATTACATATGAAACTAATGTCATTATTCTATATCTATACTATATATTTTTTAAATTTATGTTTCATTATGCTATTTAACTTAATTTTTTTATTCATGTGGTGATTAGGTACAACAATAATATGCTACTTACAAAAAGGAAGAAATTTCATATCCATAGATAATGATCCACTACGATGCAATTATATCAAGCAAATAATTAATGCTATGAAAGTTACTCTAGATGAAATGTAGGAAGTTGGTTTGAAGAAAGGGGAATTTTGTAAGTCACTTGTGGTGAATATGTCAAAATATACTCAACCACCATTAAAAGGGATGTTTGAAAATGATCACTTTGGGAATTTCATAGAAGTAGACAAATCAATGGAAGAAAACAATGAGGTCCAGGAAGAGAGGCAAGTTGTAGAAAATGCCAATTTTGATGAAGATTTTGGTTTGCATGATATTCTTGATTAGTTTCATGATGTTGAGGAGAATGTCAAACATAGATTTTAGTCTGCATGATATTCTAGATGAGTTTCATGTCATTGAGGAAAATACCAAACTTGACAAGTTTTTAATAAGATATTTATGTAATGTTTTGACTTTAAGATTTTATTTTGAGAATAAATATTATGTTTTTTCATATGTTATTTACAACTATATGGTATAATTTTTGTTGAGTTTACGTGAATCATCACTTCATGGAAATTAATGCTAAATAATATCATTTTTATGCATAAAATAACTGAAAATAGGTTAAAAATGGTTTGAAATGTCTCTATTTTCTCTTTTTTGTTTCAAATTTGCCCAACAAATGAGTTATTTGAGATAAATTTTTAAAGGAAAAAATGCCAAAATGTATCTATTTTTCATTATTATTAGGTTCTATTTGTTAACAAAATTCAAAAATGTATATGTTTTTGCATTGTAACTAGGTAATAAATGTATATTTTTTTGTAAAATCTAAAAAAATGTGCATGTAACGAAACATTATAGTTTTTTTATGACCAAGAAGTTTGAAAATCTAAAAAAAATGGCTTGAAATGAAAAATAATGCTACCAGTATACACACTTTTTGAAACAGAGGTAAAACCAACTACTTAAATTGACCCCCCAAAAAATGAGAACAATGATGGGTTCTGATCAAGTTGTATCACTTGTTGATCTTGGATAGATTCACCCTTGATCATCTTTGTAATTTTTAGTTGGGTTCTAAAATTCATATTTCAGTTGATGTTTCTTCCTTCATACCATTCTTGATATGGCATCAAACATCTGCTTCGGTGTATCCTTGGAGCATACTCAAGGAATCAAATGATTCTTGATAGAATATTCTATGATCCTCTTGTCTCTGATCATGTCTTTCTTATAATTTTCCTTTTCTTCAACTTCTTTAGGCTCAGACAAAACTTAATTGAATAAATTTGTAAGATAATTCTCTTCTACAATGAGTCCTATTATTTAGTTCAAATAATGTAAGTTTTCTATTCCTTCCAACTTGTCATCAAGCTTAGTGCTTAGAGACTTCTTGTCCCAGAGAACAGAAAATGACAAAAATTGAACTATCTCAAAAATGAAAACTATACTTACCAAAAGATGCACTTGGCAAAGGAAAGTATGCTAGTACAATAATTTTTTGAAAAATCCAAATTCTAACCCTTGAAACTGGACTTGCAAACTTTTGGACTGTAGTTTTTGGTTATGCTTCTGGATTTCTAGTTTTTTGGTTTTCTGGTTCCAAGACAAACTAGGGATTAAATTTTTGAAGGATTTTCCCACTAAAAAACTATATACTTGGTTCCAAAATATGCACCAACTAGGGGCACACTTCCCTATGTCACTTGCTCTAGAAAATTCCTCTTTGGTAGAAAACCCTAATTTTCTTGTTCATAGAAGGAGAGAGAGATTTACCTAGTGAAAGACGCTCTATTCAGGATAGCTATGATACGATGTTAAGTTTTAGATGCTGCTATAGCTTAAGTACTAACTTCATAAGAATTTAATACATTTTCACAATAACAACATAAAGAGCATCACTTAAAGAAACAAAATCACAAGGTACACAACAATTTACCCTCGAAAAACCAGAAGGGAAAAACCCAACAAAACTTCCTTAATATAGATTACCACAATGAAATTACCAAAGAACAAGGTGCCATAAGAGAGAGATACAGAAAAAAAAAGAATAAGAGCCAAAACACTAAAGACATTTGTCCTCCTCCTTCTTTATCCTTCCTTCTTTCTCTCTCTTACGCAATACAGGAGTCAGTGAGTGTGTGAAAATGAGGGAGGGTGCCTCATATTTATACTAATTTCCCAATTGCAATTTTATCCTAACTAGGCTGACCTATCAAATATCAAGGCCAAACTACCTAGGAAAACTCATAATAATAATAATTATATTATTCTTTTCTGTATAATATTGGCCCAACTTAGAGCGAAGGGTTTACCTCATGATTTTTACATGACCTTTTACATTAGTGACATCTCCCGAAGTAGCAATAATAATAATGTAAAGTACAAGTAGAATATTCTTCAAAGTTAGATTATTTCAACACTTCCCCAACCCATCACCCCATTCTATCCCCCTTCCCTCCCTTTCTTTATCCCCTTATAACTCCCCTCGCCCTGTTCTCTCCCCCTCCCCACCCTTTCTTTATCTGCATACCCCTCCTCCTTCTCTGTCTTTCCTTCTTTCTCTCTCTTACACAATGCATGAGTGAGTGAGTGTGTACAAATAAGGGAGGGTGACTCCTATTTATAGCGATTTCCCAATTGAACTTTTACACTAAATAGGATGACCTATCAATGTATCAAGGATGACCTACCTATGTAAACTCATAATAATAATTATACTATTCTTTTATGGGTAGTATTGACCAAACTTACAATGAAGGGTGTACCTCATGAATTTTACATGACATTTTACATTAGTGGCATCTCCTGAAGGAGGAATAATAACAATGTAAAGCACAAGTAGAATATTCTTTGAACTTACATTATTTCAACAATACCCTTACCTCTCACTCCATTCTCTCCCACTTCCCACCCTTTGTTTACCCCCCTATAACCCCCTTTCTCTATAATGTACCTCCATCTCTCCCAACCCCAAACCCACCTACTCATCTATATGTCTTCCATGAACCCCCCACTCCTCACACCCCTTC
>LPNX010901569.1:0-11160 GCA_001517045.1 Pseudotsuga menziesii | reverse complement strand
TCTCTCTCTCTCTCTCTCTCTCTCTCTCTCTCTCTCTCTCTCTCTCCTGTACCTACCCTAACCCCCTCCGGTCTCTCTTTCCACCAACCCTCTAACACTCCTCCGCTTCCCCCCTCTCTCTCTATCCCTACCCCTACTCTCGCTAACCACTCCCCTGTCTCTCTATCTCTCTCCTACTCCCCTACCCCTTACACCCCCCTTTCCCTCTCTAGCCCTAGACCACCCCTCTCCCTCTCCTTAATCTACCTACAACTAACCGTACTTCTCTCTCTAACTCTCCTAGACCATGTCCCCCTATCACTAACCATTTTACCCACAACACCCCCCAACCCTTTGCTAATCCCCTCTCTCACTCTCTCCCATTGACCTTTTATTTCTTTATTAACACAGGAAAACATGTGCATTATTGGAACATGTGCACATTATTGTAATGCACATGCACTAATAATACATGTTCATTCCTATTCACTGGATTCAACAAAATTGGATAGCAACTTCATGCAGACACCCTTAGATATACAAATAATAAAAATTGAAAAAGTTCTCAAATAAAAACGAATCATTAATTAATCGAATAATGAAAAATAAATAAGTATAATTTTTTTTAAATCCAAATTAAATATTAAAACCACTTTCAAAATACTAACAATATCTTTTTTTAATTTAAAAATAAAACTCTTAACTAATACATATTAAAAAACGATCCAAACATAAAAATGAAAAAATCATTTGCATAAACTTCAAAAGTTAAAGATAAAATCATTTCCATAAACTTCAAAAGTTAAAGATAAGTATACAATATAAACCATTAAGAATCATTTCCGTAAACTTCAAAAGCTGAAGAGAAGTATAAAGTATAAACCATTAAAGAAAATTTTATAATTTAAGGAATTTGTTTTTCATTTTTTTGGTTCTAATTTATGTGATAAATATGTTAAGGCAACAAAAGTACATTGAAAATATTAAACACATCAATGGAATATTTATCATGTGGATTGAGAGAACCCAATTTTGCATGTGTAAGTCTTTCGAGTTAGTGGATCTATGCTTCCCGATCACACATCCCGAGGCACGCCAAGTGGATACGTTTCACATACCTAGGCGTGCTAGGTGAATACACTATATGTCATGTGGAATATCAATTCATATAGAGAAATGGAATGCGCGGTGAAGTTCTATTTATATTAAAATATGAATTTTCAAAACAAACTAAAGAAACCTAAAGAAAACTGAGAAGAAATGTTAAATTTAATTTTTAGGTAAAAAGAGTATGGTAAACAATTTCAGAAAACCAAGTAATTCATAAAAGCTAAATCAAATTGGAAAGCCAAGTGAACAAAATCGGAAAGATGTGAAAAAAATATTACTTCGGACATAAAAATATATATTTTCCAGAATTAATATCTCACTCCATAGCCGAACAATCTAGGCCTACCTATCCCTCTTTAAACGATCATATCGCAAAGGAAATGTCAGTTTTTAAAAGATGAAATGGAATTTCAAATCCAAGTTTAACTTTATTCCAAAAACTTACCTATTTCTTTTTAAAAGTTTTTTTTTTAATATTAAAAATTTAGTAGCGTTTAAGTTTAATTTTATTTAAAAACATACCTATTTCTTTTTAAAAGTTTTTTTTTAATATTAAAAGTTTCTTGGCATTTAAATTTAATTTTATTATAAAAACATAAGCTACGTGATCTCCATTATTCATGTAGTCACGAAAAAACATTTATATCATATTTCTATTGGACATGGCAAAGCATTTAGGGTATTTATTATATTTTAGTTGAAGTATTAATGGGTTTTTTAATAATTTACATTAAGTTGTAATTTCATAAATTTTAATATAATTTTATTTTGTTTTAAAATTAGTATAGATTCATTTAAAAAAATATTTTTATTTTGTTTTAAATATAGCATAGATCCATTTAAAAGGGGATCTACCAAGCACCGAGAGGGATCAAATCTCTCAAGGTGTAAACCCCTTTTTCAAGTGTAAATGTGTAATCTAATTTTTATTGTTTTAGTTTATCTAATTTTTGTTGTTTTATATATATGCAATTCTAAAACATTTAAATTTAATTTAAGGGTGAGTGCACAAAGCTGAGGGACCTTTTAGATGCAATGGTGGAGCGAAGAACTTGCAAAGCGTAGCCCCCATGCTGCCAACATGTATGACAAGTTGGATAGTAGAGAAAAATGTGCCTTCGTTTTATTGAATCAAATCACCCCTCCGTTTTATTGAATCAAATTGCGCCCCCGTTTTGTAAAACCTGTTTTTTTGTTTAAAACAGGTCGAGCCCATCATTTTCGCCACATCGTAGCACTGTTGGAGTTGGACAAAGAAGAATGTGAGTGGGTGGGCGTGTCTTGGGTTTACCAAAGCAATCCACGTCCACCTTTGGATCTACTCCTCTTTGTGAGGTATTTTACTCAATTCTTCTCATATTTTCCCCATTTCTTCTCATATTTTCCGCATTTCTTCTCATGATTTTTTTCCTAAATTCATTAATTTATTTGCCCTAATTTGAAAAATTAAACCAAAATAAATTAATTTATGGCCAATGGAAACCAAAACCCTAATTTAATCATAAAAATAAAATAAGTTCTATTATTTATCAAAATTCATATCGAAAATTCACATGCCCAATGGAAACCAAAACCCCAATTAACTCATAAAAAAAATCAATTTCACTATTTCCATATGCATATTCACAAGCATAGTTGTGAATCCATAGCAAAATTCACAACTATGCAAAGTTTGTCAAGCACATTGCAAGTTTGCATAAGTATTTTATATTCCCAATCTAAACCAAAAACCTAATTAACTCATAAAAAACAAACAAACTTCACTATTTGCATATATGTATATTCGCAAGCATCATTGTGAATCAAAACCAAAATTAACAAATATCCAAAGTTTGTCAATTATATTGCAAGCTTGCATACAACTAAAAAAAACAGCTAGAATTTATATATTCCCTAAAATACATAAACAAACATGGTAAATCCCTTGCCTCTATCCCAAATATCGAAGTTGGTCATCCAAGAACATCAATAAACACCTTATAGTTTTGATGAAACTTCCTAATCCAAGTGTTAAAATAAGGTATAGAAGCTTTCCATGCTTTTAACAAATATTTCGTCTTGACTGAAGGGTACTTTTTGGTTAAGGTCAAGACAACGAAGTTCAACAATAGGCTCTACGAACATGAAGATACATAGGTAGGTTGACGTGTTTGATTAAACATGCCAATCACATACTATCATACATGATATAATCCAGTGGAAACCTTGCAACCACAAAATCTGTTATACACAATTGTGGATTTAAAGTCTCTCATAGGTATATAGAAAGAGGGCATAGAACTAAAATAACATCAAGTGGAATCCATACATGGCCCAAATTACATATAAACAAAGATCTGCTAAATAGACTTGGGAGTCTCAAAAACATCACACTACAACAAATAATTGCATATCTAACAAAATCATTGCCTATACTGGGATTTTATTCATCAATAACACATTATTTCTCCTATTCTAGGGTCTAGTCATTGCCTCTACCTGCAATCTGAGAGCTGGTCCTACAAGGGCATTAGTCAGCACCTCACAATTTCGATGAAACTTCATAATCCAAGCTTTAAAATAGGCTAGAGGAGCTTTGCAATCAACATATGCACATAAGATATTTTATGTACACATGCATATGGGAATTGGAATTAATACTTGAATTTATGACATAAATTTAAAATGAAAAAATATTAAATGTTTATTCTTTACTGTAAAATTCAAGATCAATTTTTAAATTTACATAATAGATTTAGTTTGTGTTGTTATTTGTCGTACATTAGTTATACAGTTTTCAGTGCTTAGATATGTCATTATATCATGTGTTTATATTTCTAATGATATTTTATTTTTATTTATGATTGTAGTGGCTACTATGGATAATGATGCTGAGATACTAAGGGTTATTGTCCATCTGAGAGAGATTGGTTCTTCTTAGAGGGGCGGAGATGAGCTCTGTCATTCCTTGTCAAATTCATTATTGACTATTGTTGATACAATCTCAAGATCAAATGATGCTTTGTATAGCATCACATCATATAGGGAGAGGAAAAAACAACAATACGCTGATGGGTTGAAATACAACAAGGTAATGAAGATGAAAATAACAAAAGAACACATCTATACATTGTTTAGACTGCCTCGGACGGATGGCATTCCGAAGATCACCAGGCCAAATATTTGTATTGAGTGGTGCACCTTTCCACCCATTAGAGACCATCGGATGGATATGTGGTACATGGTTTATGACATTCCCCTGCATAAAAATAAGGAAGTACTTTTGTACTTCCTTCAAAAGTTGTATGCAGAGTTTCTGATGGGGAAACATGTCAACTATTTTTACATGTTGGGATTCTAGTGGATTGGTAGGGGGATTCCCCAACACTGAACCAATTCTAGAAATAGATATTCCAATCCATAGATACTTGCACCCCATTCCCAGCTACCGAGGGCAGACATCCCTCCTGCACATGACATGGTTTCCCAGACATAGAAGGAATTTTTTACTCTAGCTAAGACGGTCTATCGACACACGGCCATTATTGACCAGACATTTCCCTCTTCCTCTGCTAGGGTACAACCACCAACTTCTGGTGGTATAGGAATATATATTGGTGGGGATAGACCAACATCCCATGTGCCTTAGAGAGAGCCACATGTTTGCACATTGTGTGGTCAACCCTATTATGGTCCTTGACTAAGACATGGTACCTCTATGATGACTGGTGGTTAGGTAAGGACATTGTTAAAACACTATTATTGTTCAATTTTTATTTTTTTCGTGTTGTATGTAACATATTAAAAAATTTGTAATATATGCAATATTTACTCTTGCAGGAGATTGATGCATCTTAGGGGGATGGTATTGCACCCGATGTCATTGTACTCGAGGACCAAACAACCACCATTAAGGTAATATTTAAACATTTATCATTTTGTTAATACATATAATTTTATTAATGGATGTGTTAGTCTTGATTAATTTGTTAAATTTTCTAATATTTACAATTTTTGAAGTTGCAGGAACCCCACTTAGAACGTGATGCTGGAGACATTGATCTCAGCGAAATACTCCAAGGTGGAATTTAAGATTACTTGAAGAATGTAAGTACATGGTTAATGATTGAATCTTGTTCGAATTATTTAAATTTCTTACTGTACACTCCTTTATAGAATGCTAATATTTATAATTTTTAAACTTGCAGATGCTATCACTATCTGAAGAGGGGTAAGAAATTGATGGAAGCGGTCACTCCCATGGAGGAGATATGTCCCAGGAAGGGGTAACTATATTACAACATGTTAGTTTTTCGGTACATATTATTCCATCCATTCAACTCCGTGTCTAAATATGGTAACACTTTATGACTGCAGACATCATCACAAATCCCTGCATCGCCTCTTTGGTTTAGATATCCCCGTAGTCCAAACATAGATAAGGGGGTTGTTTACATTAGATGAACCTCTTCCTTGAAAAGAGCATGCGTGCATTGTTCGGGTACACAGGGTACTCCCAATAGACCAAACACCTTGAGCAATCGCTTCACACAAATAGATGACAGAACAACACACTGATGTTTGTCACATGGTTAAAACCCTCGAGAGGAAAATAGTCCATGGCCCTAGCCAAATAGCCACTTGGACCAATTTATTATGCAAAAGAAAGAAATTTACATGAGCTTCTCATAATCGATCAACTAGCTAAGGACCCTTCATGCTCTTTAAATAGAGATCATGACCAATTAGGTGTTAAGCCACGAATCAATGGCAGGTATGATCTAAGAGAAGTTGAACCATAGGATCACTTTATGTCTAGAGCATATCATGACCATCGGATTAGAATATTTACAAATGCATACTAATGCATACCAAAGAAACACACTTTACCTAACAAATATATTACACAAGTTGATCTTAACTAACTCCTAAGTGTCTAAATATCCTAACATCCCCCCTTAAGAACAACTTGGGATAGGATTGAAGGATTTAAAAAAGTGACACTATTAGGGGAAAGAAGGAGGCATTAGAGCCTATCCCCCCTTAAGGACACATTCCTGAACTCCTAACATAGACCGAAGTTTAGAAAACTTCGCTTCTGTAAGAGACTTGGTGAAGATGTCTGCAACTTGATCATCTGTAGGGAAATAGAGCATTTCAAGAACACGATCATGAACAAGATTTCTGATGAAGTGCATGTGTAGCTCAATGTGTTTGTTGTGTTGATGTAGAACTGGATCTTTGGCAAGCTTGATGGCACTTTGATTGTTGCACCAAAGTGGAGTAGGCTACTACTGCTCGAATCCAAACTCTGAAAGGATCTGTCAAAGCCATAAAGCTTCTTGATTGGAATTAACTGCAGCTCGATATTCTGCTTCTGCTGAAAAAAGAGTAAGAGCTTGTTGTTTCTTACAAGCCCAAGTGACAGGTCCAGATCCCAAAATGAAAACATAACCTGCAGTAGAATTTCAATCATCGGGATCACCATCCCAATCTAAATCAGTGAAACCAACCAACAAAGGTTCCCCCCTGGTACTGTAATGAATCCCAAATTGAATTGTACCTCGAATATATCAAAGTATTTTTTTTGCTGCTTTCTAGTGAATTTCATGAGGAGTTTGCATATAACGGGTAACATGACCAATGGCAAAGGAAACTTGTCAGGACGTAAATGAGTCAAGTATAAAAGACTACCAACAAGTTGACGATACAAGGTGGCATCTACTTCAGGGGAAGTACAAGTGGAGGAAAGTTTGACTCCAGACAGAAAGGGAGAAGGGGCTGCTTTACAATCTTCCATGTGGAAGCGATGAAGAAGGTCACAAGCATACTTAGACTGGCAAAGAAAGATTCCTTCTTTGGTTTTCAAGACTTGGAGACCAAGAAAATAATGCAAATGTCCTAAGTCTGACATTTCAAAATTTTTCTTAAGACTGGATTTCACATGGGTTATAAGTTTAGGGTCACTACTAGTAAGGATAATATCATCAACATAAATAACAAGTATGATGAAATGGTTTCCTACTTTCTTGGTATAGACATTGGGGTCAAAATGGCATCTAGAAAAACCAATGTCAAGGAGAAATCTATCCATTTTGGCATACCAAGATCCAGGAGCTTACTTAAGGCCATATAAGGATTTCTTAAGGAGACAAACAAGGCTATAATTATCCTGAACATATCCAGGAGGTTGTTCCATGTAAATTTTCTCCTATAAATCGCCATGTAAAAGGGAAGACTTGACATCCATTTGATGGACTTCCCAGTTATGTAAGGCTGCAAGAGAAAGAACAAGGCAGTTGGAATTCATTTTTGCGACAAGAGAAATGGTTTCATTGTAGTCAATCCCTTCAGCTTGGGAAAAACCTTTGGAAACTAACCTTGCCTTAAGTCTTTCAACACTTCCATTTGATGCATACTTAGTTCTATAGACCCATTTACATCTGACAATTTTTCTTCCTTTTGGAAAAGGAATAAGATCCCAAGTATCGTTCACCATTAAGGAACGATATTCTTCATCCATAGCAGCATCCCAATCTTGATTTCTTGAAGCTTCTGCAAAAGTTTATGGATCATGATTCTTGAAAACTTGAGCTAAAAGAGAAGAGACTCACTGAAACTGAGAACGTGTTCGACGTTGATCTCTAGGATCACAGACAAGATCACCAATTTCTTCACATGTTGAACGGACCCATCGAGGAGGCATTGGTGTTGGTGCAAATGGAGGAACATGAGCATGCGGAGGTGGATTTTCATCCTCACTATCATCATCAGAAACTAGAGTTAGAAACCTATCAACGAAGTTGGAAGAAGAAGAAGAAGAAGGCACAATTGTCGAATCAGGCTCGTAGGCCAAAGATGGCACACCCGCCAAGTTAGGCTCACAGGCCAAGAGATTTTCATCAAATTTAACATCTCTTCTAATGATTTTTTCATGTGAATGGGGCTGAAGAAGTCTATAACCTTTTACATCTTCAGAATATCCAACAAATATGCACTTTTCACTTTTAGGCTGCAATGCTTTTTGTTTCTCATCCGGAATGTGAGCCCATGCTTCACAACCAAACACATGAAAGTGACTTACATTTGGTTTAATTTTACTCCATGCTTCTTTTGATGTTATACCTTGTAAAAATTTAGTGGGTGTGCGATTAACTATGTAATTTGCGCAATTTATGGCCTCAGCCCAATATTGAAGACTTAGTCCCTTGGATTGGATCATGCAATTAGCTATTTCTTTTAAAGTGCGGTTCTTCCATTCAGCTACACCATTTTTTTTGTGGTGTATATGGAACAGTGTGCTATTGTTGGATTCCTTATTCAATGCAAAAAGTAGTGAACTTGTTGTTAACATATTCTCCGCCATTGTCAGATCTGAACTTAATAATTTGATGACCAGATTTTTTTTCAACAAGGGCCTTATAGGCTAAGAACATGTTAAATACTTTGCTCTTAAGTTTTAGGAAGTAAACCCAAGTGCGTCTGGAGTATTTATCAATGAAACTTAAGAAATATTTGAAACCAGAAAAGGAAGCAGATGGAAGAGTACCACACAAGTCACTATGCACAAGCTCTAAGGGAACCGAGGTGTGCCAAGAGACACGTTTGTCAAAATTGTCCCGATGATGTTTTTCGAGTACACAACCGAAACAAACACCATCCTTGCAAGATACCATCGGAAGACCAGTCAGCATATTGTCTTTACATAGTTGTTGCAATGAGCGGTAATTTAAGTGACTAAATAGCTCATGCCAAAGTTTGCTCAAGTTATCACTATGAGTAACAAAAACTAAAGGAAAAGGTGATGACCCAAAGTTGTTAAATTTGTACAACCTGGTAATATCATCAATAGTTCTAGTAGCAAGGACATTTTGAGGATTTTTAAAATCCTTGATTACAACTTGGTGAGGTGTAAACGTCACAATTTTACCTTCACCCAAATGAGTAATTTGATAGACTAATAACAAATTGCAGGAAATTTTTGGAACACACAGTACATCACTGAAATGACCATTTTCTACTGGAACTATTCCAGATCCTACAACACTTAGAGATCTATCATCACCAACAAATATTTGTTTGGTGTTACATTCATGCATAGTAGAAAAGATGGCTTGATCCTTAGCCATATGATAAGATGCTCCAGAATCAATGAGCCATTCATTTGAAGTAGAAGAAGAAGATGTAGTATATGAGTAACTAGAAGCACAAAGTGCATGTCCATGAGAGTTAGATTCTGAAGATGAATCTAGGTTGATGTGGTGCTTCTTCATTGCTGCTTCCAAGGCTTCCATCTTCTTAAAACACTTAGATTCATCATGATTATATTTCCCACAAAAATTGCAATGAAACTCAGTCTTCTTTCCTTTTTGCTTGGATCCTTTGTCATTTTTTAGAGAAGGAGTTGACTGAGAGGGTTTGGGACCCTTGTTTTTTGGCTTATTATTGAAAAAATTTGGTTTCTTCAGAGGCTTGGACTTTTCTTTCTATTGGGACAATAAGGCTTTCCCAGATGTATCTGCATTGTTAATTATTCCAATGTGAATGAGCTTATCTTGCTCTCTAATTAAGGAATCACAAAATGATTCAAGACTAGGCTCTTGATAGCTAGTTGCAGTCATGGATTCTTTCATGGAGTAGAATATAGATACAAAAATAGAATATGCAGGTCCAAGTTTGGAAAGAATATTATAAATACATTGTTTGTCTTATTTCTTAATCTTGCATTCTGCACATAAGAGTCTAAGAGTTTTATACTTAGATAAATAATATTGAATGCATGAAAAATCATTTGGATTCAAGGAAAGCAACTCATTCTCAAGTTGATGACCCCAAATTTCATTGTGTTTACCAAACACAGATTCCAACTTTTCCCAAGCTATATCAGGTTCATCAATTCCAGATATGTGGAATCGCAAATCAGTAGATATTGACATCCCAATCAATCCATGAGCTTAATCACATCTATTTTCCCATTTATTTTTCTTATCATCATCGGTGGGTTCTGTTTCTTTCCCTGAGGTTATTCTGAAAAGTCCCCTACTTCATAGAACATCCTCCATAAGAGATTTCGATGAGAAATAGTTATAAGTTGTAAATATAATATCATAAGGGGTGTCCATACTATAAAATAATGGATGAAATAATAGAAACTAACTGTGTGGATGCAAAGATCTTGAAAAAATATGTAGTTTAAACAAAAAAAACGGCACTAAAAATTGATTCTAGATGATGAATTTATGCTTGATCAAAGAAAATGTTGAAGATGTCCCCAATAGTGACATGGCAGATAGTAACTTGACCAACTAAAAAAAAGAACCCCCCTCTTCCCAAGATCAACCTTTGACAATCACTTTACAATAAAGTTGTTTTTAAGTGAATCAATTTTGGTATAATAAGTGATGTTCACTTTTACAATAATGTTACTTTTAAATAGTGCAGCAATAAATTAAAAGACTTAAGTGAGTCACTTTTTATTTTATTTTATTTATGTGGGGTGCACTTTTACAATAAAGTAACTTGAAAATAGAAATTGCATGCACTAAAAGTACCTTAATAAGACTTGAACTCAATACCTATCAAGGAATAAAGCAACTTTGGACCAAGTGAGCTAAGTTTAAAAGGTACGTGTTAACACCCAAAAATGGTTAACTACCTCATCTACCCCATTTCATGGCTCATTCGTCCATTTACCTACCATATTTCCCTGAAAATCCCACTAAAAGCCTCCAAAAGGCCATAAAACCATCTAAAAAGGCTCTAAAAGGCCTAAAATGCCTCCAAAAGGCCCAAAAACCCCTTTTTCCTCCAAAAATAACCAAAATTCCTCCAAAAATAGCAAAAATCCCCAAAAGGGAAGAAAAGGAATAAAAATAATGAGGAAAAAGGAGAAAAACCCTAAAAGGGCCAAAAACCCTAAACAAGCTTCCCTAAACCACATGGTTTCCAAAAACCATGGGCAAGCACTTCACCACTAAAAAACTATAAATACGTGGTGAAGCCCCCTCATTTCACATCCACAGTCATAGCATCCTTACTCTGCCAAAACATCTCGTGAAACCCTAGCTTACCATCAAGCTATTTCCATCATTG
>LPNX010901513.1:48168-76507 GCA_001517045.1 Pseudotsuga menziesii | reverse complement strand
TATATAATTTTGAAACTATATTTAATAAGAGGATCTTTTTCTTATTCTATGATTGTCAAATTTTAACCCATTTAGTGTTTATACAGACACACTTCCAATGTGGTGACACATTTTTAGAATACTTTATTTTTCTTTAAATATTAAACATATTCTTTTTCTATAGAGATAGACATTTAAAAAGAAATATAGAATAAGCTCATAATGTAAGCTTGGTATTTTTAAATATGCAAGGATTTAAGTAGAGATTGACATTAATAAAAAAAATCCAATAAATTTATACTTCAAAAGTTTTTATTAAATTTAATATTTTTATATATACATATAATATTTTTACATATACATGCATTTTTGTAGAGATTAATATTAACAAGTGATTATGAATAATATGATAAAACCATAGAATTATAATGTTTTGTTTTTAATTTTAGGATGATGACAAGGAACAAAATACTTTAAATAAATAAAGTATAAAACAAAGAAATATATCAATAGATGCTCATAAATGCACTACAAGAGGAAACATCCCTCTCTACCATGAAGTTAAAATTGACATAGTTGTATATGATGCTTTTAGTTATTTTTTTTACTACTTTTAGTTTATTTTTATTTTGGTTGTAAAACTTATCAAACTTTATCTCTAAAATAAAACTAGTATATTATAGGGTTTATTTGCAATATTTGAATTGATCAATGAGTTATGTAAACTCCAAAAGTAGTTATTTATGAGCTATTAATGTAAACAAGGGCATAACTAGTTCTTTCTCTAATTTTAACTTGTGGTTTAAGGTTAGTATAGTATGGAATGCTCCATACCACGTGCTATGAAACTGTAATAAATTTGGTTGAATCATCATTCATGGATCTTGTGATTTTGGTTTTAAAAATATAAAATAAAATAATTTTTAATTAAAATATCAACAAGTTCTATAAGTGATTTTTAACCCCAAAGGACTCAAGGCTTGAATCCGTGACCTCTCCCCGAACCGAGAGAGTGTGTGCATGTCTTACCAATTGAGTTAACCCTTGGGGCTATTTTTTCATATGGAAATATGCACGGGAAACCCAGCAATACTTCCCCACATTAGTGGATGGTAGAGGTGGTAAACGGTCGGCCATCCTCGCAGAAGGCCTAACCCCAAAGGGCTCAAGGCTCGAACCCGTAACCTCTCCCCAAACCGAGAGAATGTATGCATGACTTACCAATTGAGCATATAACTTGATTGTTATTATGCCACTCATCGAAATTTCAAGCTATTGTATTAAGAATGGGTTTTAAAGGACAGCAATTAAGTTATGGGTCCCATTTGGATACAACTTAATTTTCATTGTGCTTACAAAGGGAATTATTCAAGAGGGGCTTTTAGAGATCATGGACCACATATGGAATGTTTATTACCATTTCCTCAAGTAAAGGAAAACAAAAAATGTTAGGCATGGAACACATAGGGAATGTTTATTACCAATTCCTCAAGTAAAGGGAAAAAAGGTTAGGGTTGCATCATGCAATTCTTCAAGTTGGTTTCAAGAAAATCGTACTTAATAATCTAGAAACTTTATAATAAATATAAAAAATAAGCAGCCCACTAAAATATATTCAGTAAGTGAGAGGGACCTGAAGGAATCAATCTTAGAAAATATCTATGTATGTCGAGCTCTTCCACTCAGTGAGGGAGCTCCAATTACTAAAAAAAATGTTGGGTAGCATCCCTAAGCACTAGTCATGCTACCTATATAATAACAAATGGTGGTAATTAGGTTAGTAAATTAAAGTTACAAGTTTAATCAATAAAATGATATTTTTAGTTGAATTGATTAAGTAATTTTTTTAGTGAGTAATATTATAATATTCTATTAAAAAAATGAAAATTTACCATTATAACAAAAAAATACTATGGTATATTTTATTTGTTTTTAAGTTGGTATTTTATGGTAAGTGAAAAATTGTTTTTCATATAATTTTAAAGAAATCTTTTATATATAATGTTTTGTTATATATTGATGATGATGATGGTGATGATAATGGTTATTAGTGTTTATTAGGAACAACATTGGTATATTGGACCTGGAATTATTTGGTTTTCTTTAGAATTTTATTTATGTACTCGAAAAGCTTTAAGAGAAGCAATCTTAAATCACTATAGTTATGATGAGTTAAAATGTTAGGAAGGTTAATATTGTAGCAAATTTTTGAACTTGTGCTCTAATGTGGGTGTACCCGAGACAATCTATGAGAAACTAATTTTCATCTTCAACCCTCTTATTATCACAAAGATGACAAATTCTTTCATCCCATGGTGTTTTAGGATTTACTTTATATGTTATAAAGAACTTTTGGATTTGTTCTATCCTTCTTCATGATTCTTTAGAGATGCTGCACCCCCAAACTTAACATCCATATAAGATAACATGAGTGATGAGAGTCTCAAAGACGAGTTTCTTCTTAGCCCAAAGCCAAATGTCTAGTAATTTACAATTGTTTTCAAGTCCGCAATAAGCTTTCCACCCTCCATTAATCCTTTCCTCAATTTTATAGCTCTAGTTAAGCTTGTGATGAAGATCGGTTTTGAGATATTTGTATGGATTCACTTCTTCTAAGTTATTGTTGTCATACATGAAATTAGCATGAGTGATCTTTTGTGATTTAATTATCCTAACCTTTGTTTTGTTAGTGTTAATAGACATACCCGTACTAGAGAAAAAATAATGAGAATTTCCAATTGCTTGTCAAGATCATAAGGACTCCTCACCATAAGAACAATACCATTAGTGTAAAGAAAAAGGATGATGACTATACTATCCAAAGTTGTGCCAACACAATCGACATCTTCCAAAACAACCCTCTAGCTTGTCATTTTATATACCAAAAAAGGTAGGGTATAGGGTAAACACCTTCCTTGAGTTCTATATTACAATCAATTTCATCTAACTAGCCCTAAAAGTTCCTAAACTTGGAAAAAAACTTCTCATACAACCTTATTGCAACAACTCTCAACTCAAAAGGGACTTTTAACTCTTCAAAACTATTTCAAAGGTTAGTTCTAGGCACTGTCACGTTAAATGTTCTTCTGAATTCAACAAAGAAACACATAAGGTTGGTTTTATTATTACAACACTTCTCAACAATGTTCCTAGGTGTAACAAGGTGATCCATAGTTGAATGATATCTTATAACTTCCGCATGGCCTTTTACTTTTTTTACAAGAATTTCTAGCCATACGTTGACATTTTTTTCCAAAATAATTTCATATAACTTGGATTAAAGAGGGATAATCATAATGGTCCTATAATTAGATGGATTATTTTTATCTCCATTTTTTAAAATATGAACAATCAACCTTTTTGTCCAGGGTTTAGAGAAACCCTACTTTACTGATAAATTGAAGAGCTCGTGGATGAGGATAAGGCCACCTATTTTTAAATTTGTGCTTGATATCCTTCAATGTCCTTAGCTTTCCCTTTCGTGAGACACTCAACCACAAACTCTATGTCTTCTAAAGAGAAATTTTTTTCCAAAGAGTAAACCTCTTACGAGAATCATATTATTTTATTTAGTTTCACGATTTAGAAATTGCCTCTAGAATTTCTTAGGATCCATCGTAGCAAGGTGCAAAAACTTCTCTTGCTTTCACTTTATATAGTACATTTTTTACCCTTTTACTCAAGACTTTGTACCTATAATCTTGTCAAAATTTTAAGGACTAGATCTAGAAGCATCCCTAATGGATTTTCTAGCATGCTTGCACACTTTATCATACCAAGGGTTGGTTGTTCTATTTTTCTCTCTACGTGGCACCATGAGAACAGACCTGTTAATGCAATTAGAGAGGGTTGTGGCAAATTTATGATAGAAGTGTTTAATATCGTCCTTATTTAATGGTACATATAATTCATTATTTAAATACCTTAAAATAGATCAATTTTATTTTGATAAAAAATAAGTGCATTTGGTTATTATAATTTTAAGTAATAGGGCTTATGTGCGTGTCAAATAAGAGTTACGGGTTAAAGATCTATGATCAAAGTTGGGCTTATGGTCATTTAATATTTTTAAATTTACTATTTGGTTGTATATGGGGATATCATATATTGCATAATCTACGACACGACTACCAAGCCCATGGATACAAGTCATTTGGTTGGACTTCGACCACTTCATAAGATCATTACGAATATTAGATCTTAAGAACTACAAAGTTTGATTACTTCAATATCAAACAAAATATTAACCAATTCGCGAGAGTTTCTTTTGTACTTGCTAGCTAACACAAGGTTCTCATATAACCATAGAAGATTAGAGTTGGAATTGTTGCTTAAGATAATAATTTGGTTAGTTGTTGTTCTAGCATTAAGTCTCCTAAAAGAAGATATCACCTTCATTTCTTAGGATGTAAATATCATATTCTATCCATTATAAAGACTATTTTTATCTAAATTATGTTTTTTACAAAAGGTAAAATTAATAAATACAAAATAATATATTTTTATATAAATATTCTTAATATTACTATATAAAATCTACATCCATAAATATTAATTAAAAATATTTTTAAATTTTATAAAAAATGTAAAAATAATATTAATTTAAAAAAATATAACAAATTTAAAATAAAAATATTAAGTAAAATTAATATAAAAATAAGATCAAGTCACAAGGTAGTGAAGCCCTTATATAAAAATTCCTTTCTTTCTTAAGTTCTTATTTCAGTTACACATTTGTGAGAATAATGTTATTACACATTTGTGATAATAATGTTACATAGAAATGAATGAAATCAAACATAAATGAGATGCATAATTGACTAATTTTCAAAGAAAATATTTAGATACGTGATAACGCTAAATTAGAGTTTTTTTATCCATAGATTAAAAAAAAAAATCGTAATTTTATTTATAAAACATAATTACAGTCTTCGAATGGACCAATATCAAATTGAATATTGTCCATTTATAAAAAATGATACTTACAAAAATCTTAAACGTGTCTTGAAACAGACTTCTTACAAACCATATATTATCATAGATCACATATTCATCATTCATGATCATTCCTATATACTCATATACTTATTCCTATACAAATTGCTATTACAAAAACTTTGCTTATCAAAGCAAAAGGTTCAGTTCAACTATAACAAAACACCAGGCCATAAACCATCAACAGATTTTCCCATCCAGTCAATATGATCCCCCATTTGCCCAAAATGCATATAAACAAACTTGCCAAAATTAAGTACAACTCAAAGCATGCACATCAATCTTCACAGTCATCACCAGTTCATATACAGAACCAAATACAACACTGATAAACACAAATATTATCATCTAGTGATAATCATAAAAACCAGTGGAATCTTCTCCCAAAGTTAAAAAGCCAAAACAGTCACAAAACTATCAGCATCCCAGTGTTCAGTGATCTTCCAATATCCGACCTGTACATTGGATCCATCTTTAGCCAAAACATCTGCAAGAGAATTTCTTTCTTGGTAAATATGCTTATACCCCACAGACTCAAGCATGTCAACAAATCTGTTGACTTCATGAAGAATCCGAGCAAGTTGAATATTCTGAATTCTATACTTACCAAAGACCCAATTAATAACCAGTTGGGAGTCACCAAAAACTTGCAACTTAGTTAGGTGTTTATCCAAAGCCAATGAAAGAAGAAACTTTAATCCAAAAAGCTCAGCAAAATTATTAGTGTCGATCCCTAAACCTGATTTAAAGGAAAAATAATGATCATCAGAAATATAGAGCATACCACCTGCTCCACAAATTTTTGGATCACCAGCTGAAGAACCATCAAAATATCCCTAAGGGAAATATTTATCGATAAATTCCTCGATAACAGATCTAATTCCTTCCACAATTTTATATTGAGGAAAATTGCTCAACATACCAAAACATAGAGAAGAGACCTGAAGTGCTGTGAGGGTATAGTCTTCAAAACACCTCCAGTTTCTTGCCTTCCATAAAAACCATAAAACTATAACAGGTAATGACCTAATGTGATTCACTTCCACATTAAGACACCAGTTCTTAAGGCATGAATTCACTGAATTACCACTCCATAAATTTTTTATATATAACTTAAATTCAAGTTCAAGCCATACACTTCTGGAAAATGAACATTCCACACCCAAATGAAAGTTTCATTCAAAATCCATTTTGCACAAATAACATCTTTTAGGTCCTTCCCTACTTTTCCTACAGATAACATACCAAGTTAATGCCTTATCAGAAAGTAAAAACCAGCAAAATAATTTTGCCTTGAGAGGGAAATTAAACTTCCATAGAACCTTCCATCTCCAAGAGTATTCCACCTCATTCTTGTCCAAAATCATCTGGAGGTAACCAACTTTTGGAGAATACACCCCAGATTTAGCCTGATTCCATACCAGAATATCATCATCAACAGATAATCTAACATGAATAGCTTTAAGCATAGCCAAATACCCATTCCATAAGATAATATCAAGATTATCCACTAAGCCAATCCTATCAACATATAACCAACCCTGCTCCAACAACAGGGTCACAGCAGGTCTTCCTATATCTTTAAGAAAATAGAAACCAACAGTGTGAAGTTTATTAACCAATAAGGAGGGTAACTGATGTCTCCATTTGCATCCAACTCATGGATCTAAGCCGAGTCGAACCTCTGCTCCATTTCCAACCTTCCAAACAAGATAATTACCAATGATATAAAAGGACCATAAAACAACTTTTCAGCATATAGAAATACATTTTTTTTTTTTGACAGAGACTCTGATCCAGTCCAGAATAGATAAAGGATGGACATATTTCTGAATGGCTATCTGGAACCACAGACACGAACCCTGAATGATGTTCCATACACTCTTAGCAGCAAGTGATTTAGTAAAAACAACAGGTATCTTCAATCCCCAACCCCCACAAAAATTAGGACATGCTAAATCTTTCTATGATGTCCAAGGTAATTCAGAGGAAGCACTGCTCCCATACCATAAAAATTTGAAACATAGCTTTTTGATCCATCTTTAGCTAAAACATCTGCAAGAGAATTTTTTTCTTGGTAAATATGCTTATACCCCACAGACTCAAGCATGTCAACAAATCTGTTGACTTCATGAAGAATCCGAGCAAGTTGAATATTCTGAATTCTATACTTACAAAAGACCCAATTAATAACCAGTTGGGAGTCACCAAAAACTTGCAACTTAGTTAGGTGTTTATCCAAAGCCAATGAAAGAAGAAACTTTAATCCAAAAAGCTCAGTAAAATTATTAGTGCCGAGCCCTAACCTACAAAACTACTTTATTAGTGACTCTATTCAAGATATAGTTAGCATAACAAATAGATTTAGCCCAAACGCGTTTATATAATCCTTAGAATAAAACATGCATCTAGCCATTTCAACCAAAGTTTTATTCTTTATTTTATCTACCCCGTTTCGTTGAGGTGTATAAGGAACAATATTTTGATGTTGAATACCATGCTTAGATAAATATGCATTAAATTTATTTTTAGTGAATTCCCCCACATTATCAGTTCTTAAAGTCTTAATACTTTTTCTAGATTATTTTTCAACCATAGATTTAAAATATTGAAAGATACCAAAGGTTTCACTTTTATGCTTTAAAAAATAAAGCCAATATTTGTGACTAAAGCCATCAATAAGAGTAAGAAAATAGATTGCAAGAGACAAAGGAGTTTCAAGAGGACTACAAATATCACTATGGATTAGTTGCAATGGTTGTTAACACACCAAGATTTACATTTTTCAAACATTTCTTTATGATATTTACCACGAACATAACCTTCACAAACACCTTTAGTGGAAGAAATTGCGTAATTTTCTTATGCATTGTCAATTTATAGAAGATCTTAATTTCTCAAAAAAAGGGAATTTTGTAATGAATTGTACCTATTCTTGGGTTGTTTAGGATTCTCTTGAACCTTTTTTTAATACAAAATCAATTAATCGTTTATGTTAACGATTTAAAAAAAATAGAATTAGTTTAATTTCATATTATATATTTTAAAAATTAATATATTTTAAAAAACAATTTAATAAGCTCATAGATTAAGCTTGGCATTTTTAAATATGTAAGCATTTAAGTAGAGATTGACATTAATAAAAAAAATCCAATAAATTTATATTTCAAAAGTTTTTATTAAATTTAATATTTTTACATATGCATGCATTTTTTAGAGATTAATATTAACAAGGGATTATGAATAATATTATAAAGCCATAGAATTATAATGTCTTATTTTTAATTTTAGGATGATGACGAGAAACAAAATACTTTAAATCAATAAAGTATAAAACAAAGAAATATATGAATAAATGCTCATAAATATACTACAAGAGGAAACATCCCTCTCTATCATGAAGTTAAAATTGACATAGTTGTATATGATGCTCTTAGGTTAGATATATAGAATCATTGCCTTGTGAAACAAGTTAGATTGCATTGAAATTTATCCTTTGTTTTGTGTTCCTCATCTTGTGATTTTTTTTACTACTTTTAGTTTATTTTTATTTTGGTTGTAAGGTTTATTAAACTTTACCTCTAAAATAAAACTAGTATATTATAGTGGTTATTTGCAATATTTTGAATTGATCAATGATTTATGTAAACTCCAAAAGTGGTTATTTATGAGCTATTAATGTAAACAAAGGCATAACTAGTTCTTGCTCTAATTTTAAATTGTGGTTTAAGGTTAGTATAGTATGGAATGCTCCATAACAGGCGCTATGAAATTGTAATAAAGTTGGCTGAATCATCATTCATGGGTCTTGTGATTTTGGTTTTAAAAATATAAAATAAAATAATTTTTAATTAAAATATCAACAAGTTTTATAAGTGATTTTCAAAAGTTTTTTCAATTTAATTTGGCTAGGCTAACTTCCAAACATTAATAATTGTAATGGTGGGATATGAACCAAGCTCAAATAGTGTTTTTGCATCCATCATCATCATTCTCATTGACATTGTTATCGTCGTCATCGCTCTAATACCTTACATGAATTTCTTTTAGGATATTTTACATTTGATTGGGATGGGTCTTAATTATTAATTGTCTTCTTCATTGTCATCATCATCATATACATCGACATTATTGTCATCATCATCATCATCATCATCATTGTAAGCATCACATATATATCATCATAGTCATTGCCGTCGTCATCATCATTATCATCATTGTAAGCATCACATATATATCATCATAGTCATTGTCGTCGTCGTCGTCATCACCATCATCATCATCATCATTATGATTATGAAAAAGGAATCCAACTACCTAATTATAACATGAATATGGTATATGAGCTTTGGCGTTGGAGCTGGAATTGTTGTCCTCATCATTGACATGCTCATTGTAGTCACTGTTGTCATCTTATAATCATATAATAATCAATGTCATATTTGTCATTGTCAAGATGCATCATCACCATCATCGGCGTTGCCCTCGTCATGCTATTAGGGTCACTCAGATGCCATTAGGGATAGTCAAATGACATTAGGGTCATGAAAATATTCTCCAACCCTTTTCTAAAAGAAATCTAAGTAACCATAACACAACAAAATAGTGTAGATCAATTTTGTTGGGTTCACAAATCCCATGGTTGGATTTCAAGGCATATCATATGATTCTTTCTCCCCAATTAAAAAAAAGTGGGTAGGAAATGCACCTTCCTTTTCTTCCTAAGAGTCTATCATATTAAAATCACCACAAATAAGGCATGGTGAATTGGGTAACTAATTTGCAAACAAACACAAGAAAGATGAAGACTCGAAAGAGTTACTAATGTGTAAATGTTGGCCAAGGATTTTATCATTAAGATTGAATAAAAATCTAGGAACAATTTTGGGCACTAAAAAGTCATAAAGAATTTAATGAAATTTAGGCACTAAAAGATCCTCTTAAAAATAAATTCAAAATTGTATATATATATATATAGTTACTAATGTGTACATGTTGTCTAAGGATTTGATCATTAAGATTGAATAAAAGTATAGGAACAATTTTGGGCACTAAAAACTTCTAAATTTTTTAATAAAATTCACGCACTAAAATATCTCTTAAAAATAAATTCAAAGTTAGATATAAATTCAAAAATCTTCCAAAAATACTTTTTAAGTCAAGAATATAAAAAATGCTTCTTAAATCAAGATTATCAAAATTATATGAAAATTTTTATTTATAAAAAAAATTATTAAAAAATAATAATAATTTAAAAATAAAACATAAAATTTAATTTTAATTTATGGAGTCTATATATCAATTCTTTATAACTTGTGCAGAAAAACTTGATATATTAATAAAAAGAAATTAAAACTTGGGTTAAAATGTTGCATTGCCTTCGAGTTAAAGCAAACTAATACTTGGTGAATGATTATAAAAAACAATAATACCCTACCTTCAACAAATACTAATAAAAAACTAATTACTTTATATCCATATAGAACCTTTGACCTTTCTAGTTGTGAATGGCAAGCATCACACCAATGTTTTATTGATTTATTTTGGTGTATCGTTACACCTTTAGTGCTAGTAGATCCTATCGCTAGCGAACATGATTTAACTATCTTAAATGTGGAGACGTAGAATTTTAAAATATTTAGAAATTTCATTAGATGCCATTCAAAATGCCAATAATGGACAACTCTCAAGGTTGTGGAGCCCTCAACAAGGATGTATATAACTTGATTGTTATTGTGCTTCTCATCGGAATTTCAGGCTATTGTATTAAGAAGGGGTTTTAAAGGACGGGCAATTAAGTTGTGGGTCCCATTTGTGGTTCCATTTTGGATACAACTTAATTTTCATTGTGCGTATAAAGGGAATTATTCAAGAGGGGCTTTTAGAGATCATGGGCCACATATGGAATGTTTATTACCATTTCCTCAAGTAAAGGAAAACAAAAGGTTAGGCATGGAACACATAAGGAATGTTTATTACCAATTCCTCAAGTAAAGGGAAAAATGGTTATGGTTGCATCATGAAATTCTTCACGTTGGTTTCAAGAAAATCGTATTTAATAATCTAGAAACTTTATAATAAATATAAAAAATAAGCAGCCCACTAAAATATATTCAGTAAGTGATAGGGACCTGAACGAATCAATTTTAGAAAAAAAAATCATTGTATGCCAACATCTTCCACTCAGTGGGGAGCTCCAATTACTAAAAATGTTGGGTAACATCTCTAAGCACTGGTCATGCTACCTATATAATCACAAATGGTGGTAATTTGGTTAGTAAATTAAAGTTACAAGTTTAATTGATAAAATGATATTTTTAGTCGAATTGATTAAGTAATTTTTTTAGTGAGTAATATTATAATGTTATATTAAAGAAATAAAAATTTACCATTATAACCAAAAAAAAATATTATGGTATATTTTATTTGTTTTTATGTTGGTATTTTATGGTAAGTGAAAAATTGTTTTTCATATTATTTTAAAGAAATCTTTTATATATAATGTTTCGTTATATATTGATGATGATGATGGTGATGATAATGGTTATTAGTGTTTATTAAGAACAACATTGGTATATCGGACCTGGAATTATTTGGTTTTCTTTAGACTTTTATTTATGTACTCGAAAAGCTTTAAGAGAAGCAATCTTATATCACTATAGTTATGATGAGTTAAAATGTTAGGAAGGTTAATATTGTAGCAAATTTTTGAAATTGTGCTCTAATGTGGGTGTACTCAAGACAATCTATGAGAAACTGATTTTCATCTTCAACCCTCTTATTATCACAAAGATGACAAATTCTTTCATCCCACGGTGTTTTAGGATTTACTTTATATGTTATAAAGAACTTTTGGATTTGTTCTATCCTTCTTCACGATTCTTTAGAGATGTTGCATCCCCAAAATTAACATCCATATAAGATAACATGAGTGACGACAGTCTCAAAGAGGAATTTCTTCTTAGCCCAAAGCCAAATGTCTAGTAATTTACAATTGTTTTCAAGTCCACAATAAGCTTTCCACCCTCCATTAATCCTTTCCTCAATTTTATAGCTCTAGTTAAGCTTGTGATGAAGATCAGTTCTGAGATATTTGTATGGATTAACTTCTTCTAAGTTATTGTTGTCATACATGAAATTAGCATGAGTGATCTTTTGCGATTTAATTATCCTAACCTTTGTTTTGTTACTGTTAATAGTCATATCCGTACTAGAGAAACAATCATGAGAATTTCCAATTGCTTGTCAAGATCATGAGGACTCCTCACCATAAGAACAATACCATTAGTGTAAAGAAAAAGGATGATGACTATACTATCCAAAGTTGCGCCAACACAAACCGCATCTTCCAAAACAACCCTCTAGCTTGTCATTGTATATACCAAAAAAGGTAGGGAATAGCGTAAAAACCTTCCTTGAGTTCTATATTACAATCAATTTCATCTAACTAGACCTAAAAGTTCCTAAACTTGGAAAAAACCTTCGCATACAACCTTATTGCAACAACTCTCAACTCAAAAAAGATTTTTAACTCTTCAAATCTATTTCAAAGGTTAGTTCTAGGCACTGTCACGTTAAATGTTCTTCTGAATTCAACAAAGCAACAAATAAGGTTGGTTTTATTATTTCAACACTTCTCAACAATGGTCCTAGGTGTAACAAGGTGATCCATAGCTGAATGATATCTTATAACTCCCGCATGGCCTTTTACTTTTTTTACAAGAATTTCTAGCCATATGTTGGCATTCTTTTCCAAAATAATTTCATATAACTTGGATAAAAGAGGGATAATCATAACGGTCCTATAATTAGATGGATTATTTTTATCTCCATTTTTAAAAATAGGAACAATCAACCTTTTTGTCCAAGGTTTAGAGAAATCCTGGTTTACTGCTAAATTGAAGAGCTTGTGGATGTGAGGGATGAGGATAAGGCCACCCATTTTTAAAATTTGTGCTTGGTATCCTTCAATGTCCTTAGCTTTCCCTTTTGTGAGACACTTAACCACAAACTCTATGTCTTCTAAAGAGAAAACTTCTTCCAAAGAGAAAACGTCTTACGGGAATCATATTATTTTATTTAGTTTCACAATTTAGAAATTGCCTCTAGAATTTCTTAGGATCCATCTTAGCAAGGTGCAAAAACTTCTCTTGCTTTCACTTTATATAGTACATTTTTTACCCTTTTACTTGAGACTTTGTGCCTATAATCTTGTCAAACTTTTAAGGACTAGATCTAGAAGCATCCCTAATGGATTTTCTAGCATGCTTGCACACTTTAACATACCAAGGGTTGGTTGCTCTATTTTCCTCTCTACGTGGCACCACGAGAACGGACATGTTAATGCAATTAGAGAGGGTTGTGGCAAATATGATAGAAGTGTTTAATATCGTCCTTATTTAATGGTACATATAATTCATTATTTAAATCCCTTAAAATAGATCTATTTTATTTTGATAAAAAATAAGTGCTTTTGGTTATTATAATTTTAAGTAATAGGGCTTATGTGCGTGTCAAATAAGAGTTAGGGTTAAAGATCTATGATCAAATTTGGGCTTATGGTCATTTAATATTTCAAAATTTACTATTTGGTTGTATATGGGGATATCATATATTGCATAATCTATGACACTACTACCAAGCCCATGGATACAAGTCATTTGGTTGGACTTCGACCACTTCATAAGATACTTACGAATATTAGATCTTAAGAACTACAAAGTTTCATTACTTCAGTATCAAACAAAATATTAACCAAGTCACCAGAGTTTCTTTTGTATTTGCTAGTTAACACAAGGTTCTCATATAGCCATAAATGATTAGGGTTGGAATTGTTGCTTAAGATAATAATTTGGTTAGTTGTTGTTCTAGCATTAAAGTCTCCTAAAAGAAGATATTGCCTTCATTACTTAGGATGTAAATATCATATTCTATCCATTATAAAGACTATTTTTATCTAAATTATGCTTTTTACAAAAGGTAAAATTAATAAATACAAAATAATATATTTTTATATAAATATTCTTAATATTAATATATAAAATCTACATCCATAAATATTAATTAAAAATATTTTTAAATTTTAAAAATATTTTTAAAAAAATATAACAAATTTAAAATAAAAATATTAAGTAAAACAAATATAAAAATAAGATCAAGTCACAAAGTAGTGAAGCCCTTATATAAAAATTCCTTTCTTCTTTACTTCTTATTTATAGTTGTGAAACAAAGTCTCTATTACACATTTGTTGAGAATAATGTTATTACGTGATAATAATGTTATATAGAAATGAATGAAATCAAACGTAAATGAGATGCACAATTGACTAATTTTCAAAGAAAATATTTAGATACGTGATAATGTTAAATTAGAGTTTTTTTTTCTACAGAAAAAAAAAATCGTAATTTTATTTATAAAACACAATTACAGTCTTTGGATGGACCAATATCAAACTGAATATTGTCTATTTATAAAAAATGATACTTACAAAAATCTTAAACCTGTCTTAAAACAGACTTCATATAGATCTTACAAACCATATATTATCATAGATCACATATTCATCATTCATGATCATTCCTATATACCCATATACTTATTCCTATACAAATTGCTATTACAAAAACTTTGCTTATCAAAGCAAAAGGTTCAGTTCAACTACAAGAAAACACCAGTCCATAAACCATGAACAAATCTACCCATCTAGTCAATATCATCCCCCATATGCCCAAAGTGCATATCAACAAACTTGCCAAAATTAAGTACAACTCAAAGCATGCACACCAATCTTCATAGTCATCACCAGTTCATATACAAAAGCAAATACAACATTGATAAACACAAATATGACCATCTAGTCATAATCATAAAAACCAATGGAATCTTCTCCCAAAGTTAAAAAGCCAAAACAGTCACAAAACTATCAGCATCCCGGTGTTCAGTGATATCCCAATATCCGACCTGTAAATTGGATCCATCTTTAGCTAAAACTTCTGCAAGAGAATTTATTTCTCGGTAAATATGATTATACCCCATAGACTCAAGCATGTCAACAAATCTGTTGAGTTCATGAAGAATCCAAGAAAGTTGAATATTCTGAATTCTATACTTACCAAAGACCCAATTAATAACCAGTTGGGAGTCACCAAAAACCTGCACCTTAGTTAGGTGTTTATACAAAGCCAAAGAAAGAAGAAGTTTTAATCCAAAAAGCTCAGCAAAATTATTAGTGTCGAGCCCCAAACCTGCTTTAAAGGAAAAATAATGATCATCAGAAATATAGAGCATACCACCAGCTCCACAAATTTTTGGATCATTAGCTGAAGAACCATCAAAATACCCCCAAGGGAAAGATTTATTGATAACTTCCTCGATAATAGATCTAATTCTTACCTCAATTTTATCTTGAGGAAAATTGCTCAACATACCTAAACAAAGAGAAGAGACCTGAAGTGGTGTGAGGGTATAGTCTTCAGAACAACTCCGGTTTCCTGCCTTCCATAAAAACCATAAAACTATAACAGGTAATGACCTAATGTGCTTCACTTCCACATTAAGACACCAGTTCTTAAGGCATGAATTCACTGAATTACAACTCCATAAATTTTTTATATTTAACTTAAATTCAAGTTCAAGCCATACACTTCTGGAAAATGAACATTCCACACCCAAATGAAATTTTGATTCAGAATCCATTTTGCACAAATAACATCTTCCACGTCCTTCCCTGTCCTTCCTACAGATAACATCCCAAGTTAATGCCTTATCAGAAAGTAAAAACCAGCAAAATAATTTTTCCTTGAGAGGGAATTTAAATTTCCATAGAACCTTCCACCACCAAGAGTATTCCACCTCATTCCTGTCCAAAATCATTTGGAGGTAACCAAATTTTGGAGACTACACCCCAGATTTAGCTCGATTCCATACCAGAATATCATCATCAACATACAATTTGACATGAATAGCTTTAAGCATAGCCACATATCCATTCCATAAGATAATATCAGGATTATCCACTAAGACAATCCTATCAACAGATAACCAACCCTGCTCCAGCAACAAAGTCACACCAGGTCTTCCTATATCTTTAAGAAAATAGAAACCAAAACAGTGAAGTTTATTAACCCATAAGGAGGGTAACTGATGTCTCCATTTTCATCCAACCCATGGATCCAAGCCAAGTCGAACCTCTACCCCATTTCCAACCTTCCAAACAAGATAATTACCAATGAGATCAAAGGACCATAAAACAACTTTTCAGCATATAGAAATACATTTTTTTTGTTTGACAGAGACTCTGATCCAGTCCAGAATAGATAAAGGATGGACATATTTTTGAATGGCTATCTGGACACACAGACTCGAACCCTAAATGATGTTCATACACTCTTAGCAACAAGTGCTTTAGCAAAAACAACAGGTATCTTCAATCCCCAACCCCCCAAAAACTTAGGACATGCTAAAGCTTTCCAAGATGTCCAAGGTAATCGAGAGGAAGCACTGCTCCCAGGCCATAAAAATTTGAAACATAGCTTTTTGATCTTTTCAATAATTCCCAATGGGATCCAGAAATGCATCCAGTACCCTGGAATAGCCTCTAGTACAGATTTAACAAGGGTAATCTTACCTCCTTTGGACAGCCACCAAAAGCTCCAATTTTTAATTATTTTATCCATCTTAGCAATAAGCCAATCCCATTCCTTCAGGAGATATTTGCATGGTTTAAGATGAAAGCCAAGATACTTCAAACCAGCCTCAAGTCTAGCTACAGAAAAAAGAGAAAATATTATGTAAAGAAATTAACTCCGAATCATCCAAGCCAGAATGCAATAAGGAGGATTTTTCATCATTTATCTGCATCCCAGATTCCTTGCAAAAAATTAACAAACCTCATACAAATATGATAAATATTGATAAGATCCATCAGAAACCATGACAACGTCATCCAAAAAAAGTACATGAGATAGCACAATGTCATTACCAAAAGATATACCATGATAAACACCATTATCTTTTGCAGCTAAAAGGGCCCTACCCAAAACTTTGACAACAATCGGAAACAATAAAAGAGCAAGATGGCATTCTTGCCTTAGCCCACGCCCTGATATAAAGAAGGAAGATGCCGCACCATTAACCAATAAAACAAAAGATACAGAAATCAGACTGCTCATAACCCATGTAATAAAAGGCACAACAAAACCCAATTAAATTAGAGTTACTCAATTAGATTCTCTTAATATGTTTTATATGGGAAATAGTTCATAGTCACTTTTGTGGGAAAAGATGTAAACAAAGTTCTTGTTAACGAGAAGGATTAGAAACATGTATACGGGAAATGTTCTTCATATAAAATTTAAATATATCCTATTCATATTTTTAGTAAAGTAATGGAATTTGAAACATTAGTATGGAAGTAAATTAAGTAATTTTTTATTTTTTCAATCGAATTGAAAATATTAATATTAAAGTAAACCAAATAATTCTTTCATTTTCTAAATTTTAATACACTAAAGTTAATATGTATACTAATTAGTAATAGAAAAAGTGAGAAAAACAATATTAGAAAAAGTTCACTTATAAGTGGATTGTGGACACCCTATATTCATGAACTGCTTTCACTTTTATGAAAATATGTAAAACAACCTTTTTTTACATAATTACCTATGGATAAATTAGATGGCATGGATAAGTGACCTTACACATTTTATTTAATGAAAATTGTCCCTAATTTAGGTAACCTTTTTTTACATAATTACCCCTGGATAAATTATATGGCATTGGGTAACGGACCTCAAATCACATATTTTATTTACCTGTGGATAAATTAGATGGCATTGGATAAGGGACCTCAAATCACATATTTTATTTAATGAAAATTGTTCTTAATTTCGATAGGAATTATGATGGAATTCATAGTTTTAGGTCATTATTAAGAATTTTGATCATGGAACTTTTTCTTAGAGGGTTTGGACTATTTTAAGACATCCTAGATCATTAAATTTTTGAAGAGAAGTATGGAAGAGGTGAAACTATGCCACACTAAAAAATTCACCCTCATCATAAAGGAGGCGATTTGAGTGCCCCATATCATATTCCTAAATTAGATTAAGAAAAATGAAAAAACTTTCCACTACATAAAAGTTTTATAAACAAAAAGGTACCCTTTGATGTTTTATGATACCCAAATATATGTTTTTAATGAGTAGATCATTGCAGGGACTCTCTAGCAAAACAATATAACACTATTAGGTAGAAGCTTATATTAAAAATTTGTAATTAATGTAGATTTATTTTAAAATTTAATTTATAAGTATCAAGAAATGAATCAAANATATATATATATATTTAATGTTTTTATATAACAATTATTTTAGGTGAACTCACAAAAACATTATAATTCACCTCTAACATAATCTTAAATTGTTTATAGCTTTGGAAAAACAATTAAACTAGTTAACTTGATTGGTAAAAAGAGATTGTTGATATCTACTTCACTCACATTCACACTTCTATACATTATTTTTTTAATGAGTTGTCCTTTTTTCTTAATGAAGAGACCCCAGGCGAAACTAATATGTCAATATAACAAGTGAATATGTCACAAAGTGGCTAGTCCATGCCAAAGATAAAAATTGAGTTCAAGTATATAAGTTATAGATTGAATATAGAAATTGAGAAGGCAAAGAGAAATCATAATAACATAGCAAGTTTATAGAACTTACAACATCAATTAGGTATTTGTCTTTCTATAAACATTAAAATATAAATATATAGAATTGGTAATACATCAAAATCAAAACATCATATGGGAAGTGACAACAAATTTATTATTATTCACTCTTAAAAAATTCCATATTAAATATTTTTAGTTTTATTTTCTCTGTTTTAAAAATTAAGTCACATTTTTAGGGATTTATGTCTCATTAATAAACTCTCTGGCCGATAAAAAAAATGGAATGAGTATTTTTTTTTTGTAAGCTACACAGTTCTATTAAAATATAAGGACAACATGTACAAAATTAACCCTGACCAGAGGAAGTATCACGAGGTGAAGCCACCACCCAAGCCTCTAAAAAACTGAGAGTTGTCTATGAAAACCAGAGATGAAATTGTTCATGACTATAAAACTAGCTGAGTATCGAGTCTTAGACAACATAACAGACATAGACATAATTACAGGGTTCAAATTTAAAAATAGACAGAGACATAGACAAACTTGACAACTATTGCATAAAAACCTAAAACGATAAGTCATTTCTGCAGATGGTGAGAGCATTCTTCAGGATGAGGGATTTTCCTCGATGATGGGGCACACCCATCATTCTTCCTGTGAAGCGATGGACTTGTTGGTAGTGGCATCAGGAGCAGGTTGAGGCGATTGCTGCTACCGTTCTAGCTTCTGGCCTATCATGTTCTTCAAACGTTTGAAGAACAGCTCCACCGTGGAAGGGATGGGGAAAGGCGGTGCCTATGGAGCCGTAATTATGCAACCTGTCTCACTCCCACTACCACCTCCCTCACAACCAACATGCATAATCCCCCCTGTCGCACTTCCACTGTCACCTCCTCCTAGTCCACTGCCACCTCCTCCCAGTCCACCATGCCCTGTGATGCCAACCGTGCCCTTCCATGTGAACATATAATGATCCAGGGCCTGGAGCTGAGAGTTGATTTCGGCCATTCTGGTTTTCATGGTGAGGATAGAGTCATGGGCATCAGACCAGTTCCTGATCATGTCCTCGACTAGATTGCATAACATATTTTTAACGAGCCAATAGTGATTTACCTAGCTTCCTCCCTGACCGGAAGCTAGCTTCTGGTTGAGGACCCTTTCCTACCAGTCTTCAACGAGGATGCATACCTGTGGAGAGATATGGTTTTCATAGTCTGCAATGACTTGTAGGATGCATCCACGCTGAGCTTTGCCCCTGCTCGATCTAGCTTGACGCGGCTTCTCCCTTTGTCTTAACATGATAACTAGGATGAACCCCGCCTAAATGAAACTTGCAAGTTGAGCAGTGCAGAGAAATCCCAGACAAACAAAGGCGCCACCTTGAGGCGGAGGCCAAACTTCCAAACGTTCAAAAAACCCAGAATTACTTAGAGTCGAGCGTAACTTAGTAAGGATGGTGAAATAATTCTCCATGGTGCACATATCCTCCGTTTACCCTGCCAATGTACCTGTGCGCATTGAATAACCCTGTGAAGAAATGAAAGCTAAGAAGAGCACAAGGTGTCGCCAACCCTCATCGCAGGAGCCGAAGAGACATGCAGTTTATCTCCCGTGCATGAGGAGTGTCGAAGGATCTGGGAGCTTATGATGTCCTGGTTGATGGATGTGCTGGGCACATGTTGCTCGCCACGCGGCAGGTGCACAGGATGAGGCGCGGTGCGTCGATGAGTGTCTGTGCTGCCGCCTGCATCTGAGGGAATGAGTAAAATTTTAAAAAAGTATAAAACTTATTTTAAATTAAAAAAATAAATAAATTGTATTTTATTAACATTGGAAAACTTTATAAATTTTTTTAATATAGAATTCAACTAATTCTAAATCAAAGCACTTTTACTTGCAAATTAAAAGTATACTCCATGTTTTGGTATAAACCAATAACTAGATGAAAAATAAGATGCCAAAATCACAAAACGCGAGCTTACAATTAGTACCATTTTACAGTCACGTAAGTCTCCTCAATTTTATCAAAATTTATTTTGCAACCTATAGAATTTTGAAGTATTAGGTTCAAATTAAAGTGCCAAAATACGTCAAATGTCACAAGAAAACATAACTATTTACAAAAACCATAATTCTAATCAGTTTATGCTTAAACTCCACTTCATAACTTGAAACGTGACCACCACTAATATAAACCCCACACAAGTAATTGAAATTAAATTTAATAGTAATTGCTTGCTTCACGCCTTGAATATATTTTCCAATCGCCATTTGCCAAAAGCATGCAAGAATTTCCATTCAAGGGAATCTCCTCCTCCTACCTCGCACATGGAAGGATAATTATGATTATGATAAAGTATTACTATCCCCTCCTCCATATAGAATAATGAGAATATTGGACATTATTACGGTACAACATGTGAAAATCAGAGGCACAACAAAATATATTAGTGTACTTTATTCTTCAAAAATCTCCAATATTACAAGTACATATGCTTTATAACTTTACATCAACATACGGATATAATTCTCAACATATGCCTAAAGGATCTCCTTTACCTTTATTATATATCAATAGGTAAGGAAGAATTACATCCCACAATACATGCGGGGTAAATGATTTTCCACCTCTTTATATAATGAATGGTAATAGGAGAATATTTCTCCATGATGCATGTGGGTTAACTCATATTACAAAAGGTTAGCATTATTTATGTCTTCCAATACTAGATAACGCATCTAAAGATATCATACTAGACATCATTGCACATCTAATATTAAAATTACATATTCCAACACCCGGACAACGCATAAATGGATGAAAATAGCATTACATTATTATTACCCCTTTATGACAACTTCCTACATTCCCAACAAACTATGAAAATACATGAAGTAAAGTAAAGTAAAGTGAAAGCAAGAAGTGAAGTTATAACATTTACTTTTTTGGAAATAAGTGAAATTTGTTATTAAAATGATTCAAGATGATAATAGTTTTGGTAATTATGAACACTTTTGGTTTTTTAGATTAACTCTCTCTTTTGTATTTAGTAATCTCTATGTTTATTGCACATTGTATAAATTGTATGTTATTTTCATCCCATCTTAAATTTTCTATTGAAAAAGTTTTATTACTTGTTAATTCAAACACCATAAAACAAAGAAAATATTTTTTTTATAATCATACTAAAAAAATTGAAAATAATAAGAATGAAAAATCTCAACACTCAACAAAAGACATGTGATATTCAAAATTCTAAGCAAATGCTAATATAATTGTTACCATCTCTTTCCCTACACACATATTCTAATCGTGAGAACCTCTCTAAAGAGCTCAGTGAGCATCAACTGCCCCACCTCGATACCACCTCAACACCTCAATTGTACAAGCTTTTTCTTGGTGCAGTTTGTTCATTATATCTCCGCACGAATCAAAACTGGGCTCCTCAACCCCATATATATAATGCAAATCATTATTTATGCTAATATAACTTTTGGTCATAACCCCATCTAACTATGTTATCCATGGTCCTATCCAAGTGTCCAACATTTAATTATAGATACCATTTACAGTTGTTGATGGAGCTATTTCACTTTACACATCAAGATCACTCCATTAAAGTTAATGAGAATATATGACCCCATCCAACTATGTTATCCATGGTCCCATCCAAACGTCCACCATTTTTGTTGCTGCGATTTCATTTTAAACATCAACATCACTGCATTAATGAAGGAAAGGAGAATAGGCCTGGAATCAAAAGACCATATGCTATGGCACATAACACAAAAGAGACTGCTCACTGATTTTCTAGGGTTAGTTGAACATATAAGTGTCAAAGTGACTGTTCGATTATTTTGCTCCGTGAAACTTTAGACGTGGAAAAATGATATTCCACGTAGCTTCAAATTCCCTAACTGTGTCGACCATAAATTTGCCATCTGCTCGAAGAAAATGGTATGTGCCCGCTCCCGTTCTGGTTCTCTCCCACGCATTAGAACTCTAGATTGCTGGTCATATCCTCCTAGTAGCTAATTTCGCATAATCCAGAAGGAACACTACGTCCCTGCCGGATAATGGGAGATTCCACGATCAATATGACACATGCAGCAGCAGAAGATCAGGTAACTCGGACAGACAAACCATACTTAAAGCGCGTACGGAATGATTTGCGTAATAAAAAGGTGGAAGCATATGAGCCGTGCGTGGTTTCTCTCGGCTCTTTTCATTCCGGCTCTTTTCATTCCGAACTTAATGAGTTTAAACGCGACAATTTCCCTCCTGAGAAACTCCCCAAGAAAGACGACGAATTAAATAAGCTGTCTGATAAGATTATTGAAGTTCACGGGAAGGACATTAGGGAATGGTATCGCCTAGATCAGAACAATGATTATTGGAGCGACAGAGAACTAGGTACCAACATGGCTCAAGATGGCTTATTCCTTTTGCAGTTCTTGTGGTAAGTATAGTCTCACTTTTTCATGCAATTAAAAACGAAGCGTAGATTTATTAAGCACTATAAAGAAAATTGTAGATGCAGAGATCAATGGTTTTATAAGCTCTCTACGCCTTTTTATTGGGTTCTTCTTATTAGTCCCTGCTCAAGGCTAGCAGGGACTATAGTATTCGGCTTGCGGTCTTTTCCATTAAACGGCACAGAACTCAAAAAGTTTAATCCTAAGTTTTATTTTCCACTGTTTTACTCAACCAGTCAAACAATGACTGTTATTTCGTTTTACCAATGAGCAATTTTGACCTCTTATTTGGCCTCATCCCGAGGCAAGGTCATTGTTTTGCTATGGTTTTCTAGGTGTTGGTTGTATAAGACAGTATATCTAAATCAAGAGGAGACTAATGCTAGCATTTCATGTTTATAAAATAGTTGACGCGTTCACTTCGTTGTTTACGGTTGCATGCAATGCATGTGTCTTGGTCTTCAATGCACATGTCTTGGTCTTGGTACAATGTGTCTATATCTGTATTTGCACTTGGCTCATTTGGCGCAAAATTGACAGGCCAGGTCCCTTCCTCGGCCCAGTTGGCACGACATTGACAGGCCAGGTCCCTTTCTCTTCATGCACAGTTTTGAAGAGACCTGATATGCACCTTCACTTTATACTTTATGCAAAGAGGTGAAGAGGCTACCATTCTCCAAGAAGGCCTAGTACCCTGGATCAAGAAGCAGAAACTTGCACTCAAGGTGGTCCTCGAATGTTCTTTCCCAATCATGCATCTGGTTTGAATCCTGGGCATCTTATCTATTTCAGGTTTTGATAGCTTTGGCTCTGATGCTTAGGCTGTAAATTTATATAGTTTTAGTTTGATATTCTTCATGCAAATGGTACAACCTCTCTCCCATGGCTCACTTTGATATTGGTAGTTATTTCGGCTCTTTATCTGTATCTATATCTGTAATCTCTGTAGGTGCTGCTGCTGATGTTGTACTTCTACTACTGGTCGTCCTGGACCTGCCACTGCTGAAACCATTGCTATTTATATTTATATGCATGCCTTTGCTTCCAAGTTTGATTCCAAGTTTCAATCAGGATCTGGCTCTTTATTATGGAGACTTGTACTTTGAACCTCTATCACGAATGTATAAATATCCGATGTAAGCCAGAACATTAGACTCTTCCTACACATCATACGATCATCATATTATGGGTTGGGTAATGAATCGGCTTTGCCATCATTGCCTTTGCTTCCTTGAATTTCTCTGGTGCGATGCCTAAAGAGCTCAAAGTTCTGTCTTCTGGTGGTGTTTATCGAACAGAGGTAAGATGTTGTAGGTCAGTTTTATTCTTAGTCCTCTCAAATTTCACTGCGCCTCAAATTCTTCTCGACGGTATCACCTGGTTTAACCACGAAGGTAAGATTATTCCTTCCATCCTAAATACAATGAAATTAATATATTACCTTGTGTCTTGAACACATAGTTCATACTAAATAGCAGAGATGAGAAGAAGAGATTGGAGGTAGGGAAAAGGAAACATGGCAGGAACAGCTACTGTTGGTTCGCTTATAGAACAGTTTACATCAACAGTTGCTCAATATTTGTTAGAAGAGGTGGCACTAGTTAGTCGTTTTGGAGAGAGTTTTCACTACCTATGTGACGAGCTTGAATCCAATGATCCTTGTTGAAAGACGTTGGAGGTAAGAGAAGCTCCAATTCATTCGGCACCTGGCTTGAGAAGCTTAAGGATTTAACCGATGACGTTGTTCTCATAGTAGAGGAATGCAGAGCAACTGGGAAATTTTCAACCCAATATTCTACCTTAAGATGGGCTAAATATATAAAAACACTCGACCATGCTAAATATATAAAATATGTTCTGTCTCTATCTCATGTGAATTCTCCACTTGAATTTAAGTCACACGATGAGAGGCAAAGATCGACTGCAATTGGCATGGAAAATGACAATGAAGCGTCGTCAACTGCAACACCTACTTTGGAGTCAAGGTACGAGGATTTGAGTCATGATTTGAAGCCTTGTTTTGTTTACTTGTCTGTATTTCCTAAAATGGTTTGGCAATAGAATGTGAACATTTAGTGAATATGTGGATTGCTCAAGGACTTGTTTCTTCCCAAGTTGAAGATGGATATGATGTTGGACATTCGTACATACAAAAACTTATATTTGATGCAAAGCTTGTCCTAGTTTCACAAATTGGTGGCGATGGGCCAGTAAAAAGTTGCAAAATTGATGATTTATCACATAAGTTTATTTTTGAGACTCTCAAACAACCTAAGTCTTTGTTGATGTCCGGAAAACAACTAAATAGTTTCCCAGATCAGTGCCGGGATGTCCATATAATTTCGGTGATTAAAAACTAAATAGGTCGAATCAACCAGGCTATCGAGTGTCCAAGGCTCTGCATTTTATTGTTATCTAAAAATAAATCTCTTACATCAATCTCTTCAAGCTTTTTTACCAATTTGACATATCTCAAAGTGTTAGATTTGAGTTCTACTGCCATCGTTTCATTGCCCCAATCTATTGGAAAATTGAAGCATTTGAAGTTTGTTCTAGCCGGTGCACCTCAAAAAATAAAAATAGTAAATCTCCATCCCTAAATTTGTTAGTTTCATTAATAAATAATGAAATTTGTAATTTTAATATTTGTATTTTAGACTAATTTGTATGCTAATGTTTTGAGACTAAGATGGACATGAATCTATGATGATTTTGGTTTAACAACTTTGAACTATGTTGTTTATATTAACTTATTTAAATCGCTATAGGGAAAAGAGAAATATTAAATTGCTTCAGAGATGAAAATCCCGACCTATTTTATGGAGCACTTGGAGGATTAGGTCAGTTCGGTATCATCTCCTCAGCCAAGATCACACTTGAACAAGCACTGCAGATGGTATGAAAATTTTAGAGGACTCTGTGTAATCTCTAGAGTAGCACTTCTTTCGTTTACCACTTCTGTTTTATAAAGATAGACATTGTCTGGTGGGTCTCAGTGTTTGTCATGCCTATGCTACAAGCTTTTGATAATCTTGTCCACACTTGGAAACTGCATCCATAGTAGGTGATACGTGTCATGGTGTATGATTTTTCATTAATTTTATATATGTGCTTGGGAATTGGCCCTTCGACAGGTGTTTGAGTAAGAAAACTTCACCGGAAGAGCGACTAGTAGTTTTGCATTTACAAGGATCCACATTTCAGTAATGGAATATAGTTTTGTTCTCGTGTCAAAATGACCATCAATTTTTGTATAAAAAATCACTTTTTTAAAGTGAAGAACGTTACAGTCAAAAAGGTAGTGACCCGGCTCACAAGTGTCACCATGCTGGTCCCACATTCAAATCCCACAATGAAACATTTAAATAATCATACATACAGTTGAGGCATACATGACACACATTTTCTCATAATTGATTCAATTTTCTTTTTAGTATATCAAGTTCATATTTATTGATTTTTTTAAACAACATTTTTCTTTTGTATTATCAAAACGCTGTAGTATACAACGAGTTGTACTATACAACGAGTATATACGTAATCGTGTTTTTCACCTTTAAACTAATTTAATATATCTATTACAATCATCCTTTAGAAAAAAAGTTTCTTGTAATTTTGATATAGCTACTGAATAACCGATAGAAATCTCCCAAAAGAAAAATTGTTTTATAAAACATGGAAATGTTTCATTGGTAAAAGACAACTGCCGAAGCATCTAAAGCTGATTCTTCAACTGGCGATGATACAACTACCTTAACCTCTTCCTTCGATGCTTCGTCAATTGCTTATTATAGTCTCAGATTAATGGTCTGGCGCTTGTTGCTGTGATTCCAATTGTATTTCATGAGTTAAGAGAACTCGTGCATTGTATCGAACTATTTAAGTGTACTAGAGGTACCATAGAGGTGGTACTATTGCTATTACTTATAAACAGAACTTCCCTTAGGAATCATCCATCGAGGTGTAGTTTCATAGTATTCTACAAGCTAAAAAATTGTTTGAGCAACATTTCTTGGTTGCTTCACATTTTTGAATTCAATGCTCTACCCATTGTTTATAAACTAGGGAAACTGCATTTAATACTACTTGCTTTTTGGATACGAAATGGAAAGTCAAGAATTGGGGGATGACTATTTGATTTTATACATAGTTTCAAGTATTTTAGATTCAGAGGATAGCATTTATAGATAAAAACAAGCTCCCATGGAAATGTTTCATTGGTAAAAGACAACTTCCAGAGCATCTAAAGTTGCTTCTTCGACTGGCGACGATACAACTACCTTAACCTTTGCCTTCGCTACTTCGTCAATTGCTTATTATAGTCTCAGATTAATGGTCTGGTGCTTGCTATTGTGATTCCAATTGTATTTCATGAGTTAAAAGAACCGGTGCATCGTATCGAACTATTTCAATGTACTAGACGTACCATAGAGGTTGTACTATCGCTACTAGTTATAAACAGACCTTCCCTTACGAATCATCCACCGACATGAAAACACGGAAAGTAATATTTTCTGGACAAAAACTACAACAAGTGAACAACCCTTAACTTCATTATCATGGAAAACAAATATATGTATTTTTTATAAGAATAACAATATTCTTGAAATACTTTTTCCCAGAAAACCAGTCGACCCCGTCACTAATATGTTGTTCTCACTGAGAAAGCCCAAAACGTTTAACTCCATATAGTATCTTGAAAAATCTGTCATCAGAGAAATCGTGGCAACTTCTATGGATTTGGCCAAGAGAATACCTGTAATGCAGGTGCCTGTACCTCCATCCAAAGCTCTGAAAAAAATATATACGGTTCGGGGACTAAAATTGTCACTCAGGTGAGTTATCCTTAGATAAGTTGAGGCTGAATCATTTTCTCTCTTGACACAGAATCATTTTCTCTCTTGACAGCACGCTACCAAGAATATCTTCATTAGCAAAATATTCTGCAACATCAATTAGCATCACCGGAGGTGTATCCTTGTTCAAATTGGAATTTAGGTAATGCTGTTGACAGCACGCTACCAAGAATATCTTCATTCGCATAATCTTCTTCAACATCAATTGGCATCACTGGATGGCATCACAGGAGCTGCATCCCTGTTCAAATTGGAATTTAGGTAACGTAGTTCAAATTGGAATTCAGCTAATGCTCCATCCATGACCTATATCATCCCTTTACGTCTAGAAAAAAAATCACTTTCAGAAAAACAAGAAGC